>CM045996.1:0-77026 GCA_025175895.1 Wurfbainia villosa | reverse complement strand
CTAATGGCTTCTAACCGCGCTAATGGCTTCGATTCGCCTCAATGGCTTCGCCTGCATGCTAATCTTCCTTTTCTTCCTTAGCGGAGCCGTATTTCTGGATCGATCTAGGGTCACTCGCTAACCTCTATCGGGATTATGTAGAGAAGGTACCAAAGAGTATCATTAGTCAACCTCAAAAATAGTCAAGCCGGGTTATGTTTGACTTTCCCAATGTACATAAAGTTTCGACCTATTCTTCATTTCGACTTAAATCCATCCGCTCTCTATAACTCCCCAAGATATTCAAGGAGGCCCACTGGGGCCCATGGGCTCCGCTTTCTCCTCTCCTTCTATGCAATTAATCATGGAAAACCTTATATAAACCTCGCCTTCTTCTTTAGGTATCGCTTAGTGTGCTTGATAATCCAAATGTTTCTTCTTCTCCCGTGATTCTCATCGCAAGGCTATGTCTGCTCTTCCTTTCCACACGATTCTTCTTAACTCTCGAGTAAGTGTTCTCGCTGTTCACACCCATGACTCCTATGACCACCTCTTCACCCACCTGATATGAACATACCATAACCCAGTTAGATTGTAACCATTATTTCTTTAATATTAAGAACGACTACATAGACCCCTCTATAAAATGTTGTTTCACGACTAAACTGCATCGGCCTCATAATCCTCCTCCCGGTTTGACATGCTTTTTCTCTGAACAATTTCTTAACGGCCTATCCCTGCCGGTACCACAGGTCTATTTAGACCTCCTAAACTTCTACGGACTACCCCTGAACCAATTCACCCCCAACTCCTTCCGGATTCTATCGGGAGCCCACATAGTGTTCCAACACTTGAACCTCTCTTTGACCAATATTCCATTGCTTCTTCCATTAAAGTCTTCTAAGGCAGTCTCTTTTACATATCTAGCTGCTCAGATCGCCAAATTCGTGAACCTGCCTACTTCCCACAAGGGCTGGGAAGCACTATACTTCTTTGTACAGCTTCCAGAGCCTTTACCCTATTCCGATACTTGGAAGGTAGACCTTCCCGAATTGCCTCCCTTCCGGGAAATGAGGACCAAATGTCCCTTTCCGGAAGTGTATAGAGTTTTAGGAGAGTTACATTACTGCTCAAACCATCTGGTAGAAACTCCCCTCTTAAGCCACTTTGGATTGTCTCCTCTACCTTTGACGACTTTGGTTGCTGTAGGTAGGGTGACATTTATCCTGCAATGTGACTTCCTTTTTAGGTCATTCATCTTTCTTACCAGTATATCTTGTAGATAATCTGATGCAGAAGGCTTTGGTGGAAGGGGAGTCGATCGAGGCTGCCAAGAAGAAGAAGACATCCACAAAGCAAATGGCTCCTCCTCGGAAAAGCTGCGGCTCATCAAGAAAGGAGCCTTCAGCTCATCGGCTCGTCTCCCCTCATCTTCGACTCAACCAAGGTCTCAGCCCCTAACCATTTATGAGCCAAGAAGAGGAGGCAGTACCTCCCCTGTCCCTTCTCCCTCTCTTCAAGGAGGGGATTCTCCCTCCCATTTTCTTCATTCCTCTCCCTCTGCACAAAATTCACCTCCACCTTCTCATATAGAGTCCCTCCAACCCAAGAACTGCTCCCACCCCCCTTCACCATATCAGACCTCCCTCCTCCTCTGAAGGGGAAGACCCTTCCCTTCCTGTTCTTCCGAGGACCACGTTGGGGTCCCTGCTGCAAATTCGGCACCCCTCGAAGGTGAAATTCTTTAATCAGTCGGGCGTACAAGGCCCATGCGAGCAAGTGAGCAAACTACTGGCTGAGGTATCTATTACTTCTCCTCTTTCTCTTTACCGCAAGTATTACTATATGCCAATGTATAATGACAGTTTTCTTTCCTGCAGGCCGCCACTCAGCATAGCAAAATGGTAACTCGGTTGGCCCACTTTCAATCTACTGTGGAAACTCGCCACTTCACCTCGGTGACACAACAGAAGAATCTCGTTCGGCAGCTAAGCGAACAAGAGGCGAAGGAGGCTGATATGAGGGGCCAATGTGAGGAGGCGAGGGTGCAATTAGCCTTGGTCAGGAGCGAGAAGGAAGAATTGCAGCGAAAGAACGAGGAATTGGAGCAGCGGATTTTCCTCGATCTGTGAGTGCAATGAATAGATGACTTGGCGGGAGTTGAAAAGAATATAAAGGGCACCTTGGGAGGCCGATCAAGTGCGACTCTTCAACCACCATTCTACAGCTTCAGCAGGAGCGCTACAAGCTCCAATTGGAGCGTCAATCTTGGGAGGCTACCAAAAGATCTTGTATTGAAAAATGCCAGGAGTTGTCTTCTATAGTGGCGTCTTTTCCTCAAGCTTTATCAACGGCAGCTCAGCAGCAATCCATCCTTCACCAAGAATATTCAGAGGCCCTCTCGACTTTGGGTCGTCAGGCCATACAAGCGGCCACTGAAAAAGATGCTCTGGCGGTTGAACTGGCGGAAAGTCGAGCTCAACTAGCCAAATGCCAGGATCAGATGAAAGAGCAGGAGGCTGATCTTAAAAGACGCTACGTGAAGAAGGGGATAGATTTGTTTGTATTAGGCTTTGAGGGGTCCTCGGCTCAAAACGCCGAGGATACCGCCTCGACGGACACTAGTTATTTGGATCCGGTAGGGGCGTTAGCTAAGTGTCTGCCCGATCTCTTCGAACTGTAATTTATAACATTCTCTTTTTTAGTAATTTCTCTGATGGCTTCTCGCTTGCTTCTGAACGATAACTTTGTCCATATAACTAACTATCATCATCTTGTTATGCTCCTTGAGGGGTTGGGAACTCTGAACCAATTTTAAATTGATCTTGCTCTATATTGTTTATCTCTTTCCGTGTAAATGCATATGTAATAACCTCGTCGGTTGGGCTTATCGGAGAGATCTCGAATACCGTTATTCCTCCGCTCTAATTTTGGTTGAGGATTCGCGAAAGGTCTTTACCGATATCATTTATATCCGTCTGATTCGGTTGAATTCGGGAAGGGTTTTTACCCAATATCATTCATATCCGTCCGATTACGGTTCAAAATTCATTTGGAAGGGTTTTACCTGATATCATTCATATCCGTCCCGATTCTGGTTCGGGCGACGCTTTAAATAGCTCTTGCCTGTTGATCTTCCCTATCTCTCTTACTGCTTTGGAAACGATATCAATCTCTTCGTCTTCTTTCCCCTTTCCCAGAACCTCTGTTGCCCCTTTCCTTCCATTATAAATCCTTCGTCCCCCATGTCTTCATCCTGCTATCTCACTATCATGGCTTCAGCAGGGCATCCTATCGAAATTTCTTCAGAGTCGGAATCTTTTGAACTACAAGACTGGGTCTCTGAGGATATGGAAGATTCGGAGACCCGCTCAACTGCTACTTCAGCCCTCCGCCCCCTTCCGCTCCCGTCTCTCCCTCCAACTCCAACTCCTCCTACAGGGAGGTCCTTCCGCGCTCCTTTCCCCTCCTTCCGTAACAGGGTGTGGAATCCTCCCTTCACATGGGAGTATACAGTGGGAGATCCTCGCGCTACCACTGAACTTCCCTCACTTCCACCAGCGCTGGCTTTCGTCCCAGTTCCCCCGGCAAGGGTTCATCCTTCTCCTTTTGATGAAGGTCCACCAGTTCTTCCTCCTCCTCAAGGCGAACGCTTCAGAGTTATATTGGCTCCTTCTCCCCCCAAAGAGACATCTCCCGCTTCATCTGTTAGGAGTAATCATGGAAAATCTTTGTAGATCAAGTTAATGTAATCGTTTCAAATATGTTAATAAAAAATAAGGGAGGCAAATGATATCTGTTTTTGTCTTTTTCTTGTAGAAGTAAGGTTTCTGTCTTCCAAAAGGACGGCAATCTGATCCGAACATACCTTCTTCTATCATTTCTCGGGGATTCGGACCTTCTTAATTACAATTGTGGTCTCATCGACCTTCCCCCTACTGCCCTCATGTTTCCTCTTTTTTACTGGCATTTATGGTCCCTACTTCTCCTACCAATAAATGCACTATTCTCCTTCGTCGCCATAAAAACCCCCGACCTTTACCTGATATCTTCCTCATTCTCCTTTTTCCTTTGCTTGCCATGGACAGAATATCGGAACAGGGCAGCAGTTCCTCGCCTTCTAAGGAGCAGATAAATGATCGCCAATACATAGCTATCTTGGAGGAACAAGTGAAGTGTTTACAGCAACAGCTGGAGGAAACTTCCGCCAATAATCGCTCCCTGCGCCAACAACTGGTCGGGTCCCAAAAGGAACTGGCCAAGCAGACCTTCCTGCAGCAATCCTATCGGCCTCAACTATGGTGCCAACCTCAACCATACAAGAGAACTCCCTCTGTCCCTCTTAACAAAGAACTGTAATGCCCGGGATATATAAGGGCTGCTGTTTGTTATTTTCCCTTGTAGATGACTTAGAATATGTAATTCTCTCATATCAATGAACTTTCCTAGTTTGTCTCCCTTCTCCAGTATCTTCTGAGTTGTACCACTCTTTACTCCTTTTGTATTCACGTGGACTCACACAGGACTGAGGCATATTTCGGCTCTTTCGTCTTTTCAATCTGCCGGGTATGTAGAACCCTTAAATGAGTCAACCATGCTATCTTCCGCTCTGCCTTGCGGGGATATTGGTTCTTCCGTTCCACCCCCACACGGGGATATCTTCCACTCTGCCTTGCGGGGATAGAAATTTATATATAGAGTAAATAATAACCGAAGGATATCGGTTCTTCCGTTCCACCACCACACGGGGATATCTTCCTCTCTGCCTTGCGGGGATAGAAATTTATACATAGAGTAAATAATAACCGAAGGATATCGGTTCTTCCGTTCCACCACCACACGGGGATATCTTCCGCTCTGCCTTGCGGGGATAGAAATTTATACATAGAGTAAATAATCGAAGGATATCGGTTCTTCCGTTCCACCACCACACGGGGATATCTTCCGCTCTGCCTTGCGGGGATAGAAATTTATACATAGAGTAAATAATAACCGAAGGATATCGGTTCTTCCGTTCCACCACCACACGGGGATATCTTCCGCTCTGCCTTGCGGGGATAGAAATTTATACATAGAGTAAATAATAACCGAAGGATATCGGTTCTTCCGTTCCACCACCACACGGGGATATCTTCCGCTCTGCCTTGCGGGGATAGAAATTTATACATAGAGTAAATAATAACTGAAGGATATCGGTTCTTCCGTTCCACCACCACACGGGGATATCTTCCGCTGTGGGGGGATAGAATATTATAGATAAAGTAAATAATAACAGAAGGATATCGGTTCTTCCGTTCCACCACCACACGGGGATATCTTCCGCTCTGCCTTGCGGGGATCGAAATTTATACATAGAGTAAATAATAACCGAAGGATATCAGTTCTTCCGTTCCACCACCACACGGTGATATCTTCCGCTCTGCCTAGCGGGGATAGAAATTTATATGTATAGCGCCAAGGCAATCAGCATAAAGGAGGCAACGCCTTCATATCATTCCTCTTTTGGTTCTCCTCCTGAAGGGGGAATGCCTATGTCCGCTCTTTCCCCTGCAGATGGGGGGCTTTAATACATAATGGGTCATTTAGAAATATAAACCCTTCTTTCCAAGAAGCCCACTAATGGCTGCAAGCCCATTCTTCCCCCTTTTATAGGGGGTTCTTTTGTCTTCGTCTCTTCTGCCATCTTCATCCCTTCGCCTTTTGGTCTCCTTTTTCTTCATCTGTTTGCTCCTCCGCCGCCAAACCTCATTTCCTCGATCCTTTCTTCCCAGCCCCTCTTTTCCTTTTATTTTTATACCCCCAAGATGCATTCTAACTTCTTCCAAAAGATAGCGGGCTACTACCCGAATCGCAAACGGGATGCTGGTCAGCCTTTCGCTTCTTCTTCCTCTTCACCTTCCCCGATCACCACCATACCTGATTCACCTCGTCGTTCTCCCTCTCCTCCTCCGGCGACCCTCACTACCTCCATCCCGGAGGAAGTCAGGGTCATTAGTCTCTCCTCACTTCCTCCGGTCTTTACAAGCCCTAACTTTCCCACTCTTTCTCCTTCCGCCAACGACGTTCAGAAATCGCCTTCTTCTTCCCCGCAACCTGGCGATGAACCTGGGGAAGATGTATTCCCATGTCAGCCAATGACAGAGGCTAGATCACCCCTGTCTTCTCTTTCCCCGGCCCGTCATTCCTTTTCTGAACCCATGACGGTTGATATTCCTTCACTGCCAACTTCCCCCCTCGCTCATCGCCTGAAGAATCCCTCTCCTCCTGTGGGCCCTGACCAGGGTCCCTCTACTTCTTGCATCCCCATCGAAGGCTCCTCCAGCCCAATGCTCATCATCTCGTCTTCTCAAGATCCCTCCTCCGATCAGCCGACTTCCGTCTTTCCTTCCGAACTCAACCCCCAACCAGGCGTGACACATATCCTCCCTGCAACTCCGGATATGCCGCCCCTGACTACCACCTCCATGGGCCGTCCAAATGATGCTCCTCCTTCTTTCCATTCTCAACCAATGGATACCGCCCCCATTTTCCCCTTTATAAGCGAGATTCCTCCTTCAGCATCTTCCGTCCCGTCTTCTTCCCTTTCTCCCAGGAGTCTTCGGATCCTGAACTTAGAGGAAGTGGTTCCTCGCATAGAAGGCCTGCGTCATGCTCTGGACTTGGTATGTTTTCTTACTCAGCTTCCTTAGCTTTGTCTAGCTGACCAATTTCTTTTCCCACGACCGGTATGTATGCCCTGACCAACCATCAAGAATTGGATCGCTCTCTTCATCAATACCAGGCTCAAGCCCAAGAGTGGGAGCGACAACAACGGGAAGGCTTGGCGAATGCTCAGAATCGAGAACGACTCCTGTTACAACAATTGCACCTGTGCCAAGAGCAATTAGCCGAAGCTCGCCAGCAAATTCAGAAGGATGCTGACACTATTGCAGCATTAAAGGAGCAACCACGACCAGGTGCAGAGCCACTTGTCCCCCAGCAGGAAGTCCAGTCGGCCTCTCTTGACACAGAATCTTCCTCGGCTCAAGAGTTACTGCGTCTTCAAGGGCAGGTAGCAGAGCTCCTCAAGGGGAAGCAACGGGATTCTGACGCCATCGCTCGTCTTCAAGTTCAGTATCGACGAGCACAGGACAAGATAGGGGACCTCTGCACTCGCTTGTGCAAGGAGGTACAAGAAAACTCATCCCTCGTAAATTTCAGGACGCATGCTCACGCACGCCTACGCAGGCAAGAAACTTTCCTCCAGAGGATGAGCACTGAACTCGCCCGAACCAGATCTTATTTCGAAGCAGTGGAGGGGATTTCAGCTTCCATGCGTCAAAATATGGTGGAGATGACGCACCTTGTGCAGCAGGACCAAAATTCCCGAGCCGATGATGTCTCTATCTTGGCCGATGCTATTATGGAGGTGTCGCGGCGCTATGTGGACGTGCGTCGAAATCTTCAAGAACAACAAGAAACACATCGAGAGCGAAGCCCTCGACTGGCCTCAACTGAGGAGCGGCTCATCATTTTAATGCGCGTCACCTATCAAGACGGATTTAATGAAGCGGTTCGACAGTATGCCGCCCAAGGGTTACCTCCTCCCACTTATCCTTCATTTTCCTTAAATTAGGAGGCTGGTTTTCGACGTTATCCTCCCGACCGGTTTAAGCTGTAATTTAATATCCCATTTTGAAATGGGAATTTCCTTTCTGTTTTTCCTCTTCTTCTTCAAGATGTATTGATAATACCATATTGCCCTTGTAAATAACCCCTTAATGAAATTTGGAGAATACTTGGCATCTAATTAACGCAATCAATTCAAGAAGCACCCCCTTCGGAGTTTCATAATTTCCCTTCTTCTATTCCATATTTCTTATACAGTGTGAAAGAGTTTTAAATGAAGGGCATTCCAAGGTCGTGGAAGCTCTTTGCCTTGGTCATCTTTCAGATAATATACCACCTACGTGATGCATTATTTCATAGGGTCCTTCCCAGTTGGGAGCCAGCTTTCCAGGGTCTCCAGCGGGATTGACTTTATGCAAAACCCAATCTCCTTCTTGAAATCTCCAAGGCATCACTTTCTTATTAAAGGCTCGCTGCACTCTTTGCTTGTAAAATTCCGCTCGCCTCCGTGCCATCTCCCGCCTTTCATCCACCAAGTCAAATTCGTTGCTTGGATAAGTTGGTTCGATTTGGTTCGTATGTCTTTATCCGAGCGCTATTCAACAAAAACCTCGATCGGAATAACGGCTTCGCCCGTATACCAAACTAAAGGAGTTTCTCTATTCTTTGTCTTGGGTGTGGTTGGTAGGCCCACAGACGTCGGGTAACTCTTCTACCGATTTCCCCTCTGAGCACCCAACTTGGTCTTTAATCCTTGAATGAGGATCCCGTTAGTTACTTCCACCGCCTTTCGCTGAGGATGGGCTCAAGTGAAAGCTCTTTGAATGTTGAGACTTTGGCACCATTCTTGGATCTTTTTCCTTGGGCGATGCGTCCATTGTCATCGACTATTTTCCGAGGGATACCGTATCGACAAATGATATTTCTCCATAAGAAGCGTATTCTGACATTCTCGGTAATTTTGGCTAAGGGCTCGCCTCCACCCATTTGGAAAAAATAATCCATACTACCAATAAAACTTCCTTGTAGAAGGTGCTACCGGCATCGGGCCTACTATATCCATTCCCCATTGATCGAAAGGACAAGAAGAGATTACGGCTTTCATTAACTCAGCTGGCCGTTCAGAACGGTTGCTATGCTTCTGACAAGCGATGCAGGTTTGCACTATATGAGCAGCATCTTGCTGAAGAGTAGGCCAAAAGTATCCTGCCAATAAGGCCTTTCTTGCTAAAGCTCTCCCTCCTAAATGATTGCTACAGCATCCTTCATGGATCTCCCGGAGTACCCATTCCGCATCCTCATTTCCCAGGCATTTTAACAAGGGTCTCCCAAAAGAGGTCTTGTATAGGTCTTCATTCAAGAGGATGAACCGTTTGGCTCGGTTTATTAAAGTGGATGCCGCTATTTTTCCTTCAGGGATCTTCCCGTGCCGTAAATAAGCTATGATGTCGGTCCTCCAATCAAGAGTTAGGCTTGAATCGGTTACGTTTCCCTCCACGCTGCATATTGCTAAGGAAGTATGAATTCTCGTATGGATCGCTTCCGAGGATTTTATTCCTCCCATAATTCATCACGCCTTCCCGTTGTGCTCCTTGCGGATTTGCTTCAAGAGGACCTGACGAAATTGAGCTTTTTCTTTCTCAAATGTCTTCAAGTACTTATGCAACCTTTCCTCCCGAACCGCAAAAGAACCTTGGAGTTGTGATATTACCAACTGGGAATCCGAGTGGATCACAATGGAAGAAGCCCCATCGCTTTAGCGACTGCGATCCACTAGAATGGCTTCATATTCCGCTTCATTATTAGATGCCCGATATTCCAGGCGAACTGCTAATCGAGTTTCTTCACCCTCCGGGGAAATTAATAAAATACCAACGCCGCTGCCTGTAGATCCTGAAGAACCGTCTACGAATATATTCCATGCCTCTGATCCCTCCTCCTTTGTTGCCGAACCATCTTCTGCGCCGCAAGGTACCTCTGCCAGAAAATCAGCGAGTGCTTGGGCCTTGATAACCGTTCGAGGTTGGTAGTGAATATCATACTCGCTTAGTTCTACCACCCATTTGGCCAATCTTCCAGAGAAATTTGGCTTAGTGACGACCTTACCCAATTCGCTGTGTGTTAGAACGGTGATGGGATGAGCCAAAAAGTACGGCCTTAATTTGCGGGCGGTTAGTACTAGGATATATGTCAACTTCTCTAGCTCCGTATAACGGAATTCTGCCCCCTTCAGGATATGGCTGGTATAATAAATAGGTTGCTGGTGAGAACCTTCTTGTTTCAATAATACCGAACTAACGGCTCCCTCCGAGACGGCCAGATACATCCATAATGGTTCTCCAGGTATTGGTTTGGCTAGCAGGGGGAGTCCAGCCAAATATTTCTTCAACTCCTGGAAAGCCTGTTCACATTGATCATCCCACTGAAATTTAGCAGCCTTGCGCAAAATCTTGAAAAAAGGCAGCCCCTTGTCCGCCGATCTGGCTATAAATCGGGATAAAGAAACAATCCTGCCCACCAACTTTTGGGTCTCTCGCAGATTAGCAGGTGATTTCATGTTGCATAGGGCTTGCACTTTCTCAGGGTTGGCTTGCAGCCCCTTCTCCGTTACTATGTACCCCAAGAACTTGCCACTCTTTACCCCGAACAGGCATTTGTTAGGGTTTAGCTTCATATTAAACCGCCTTAATGTAGCGAAGGTTTCATTTAAGTCCTTGACTAAATCCCGAGTGACCTTCGATTTGACCAAGATGTCATCCACGTATACCTCCACATTCTTCCCTTTCTGCTCCGCAAAGATTTTGTCCATAAGGTGCTGATAGGTGGCTCCTGCGCTTTTTAGTCCGAACGGCATTACCACATAAGCGTATAATCCCCCCGCAGTCACAAAGCTAACCCTCTTTTGATCTTCTTGGGCCAAAGGTATTTGATGATATCCTAGATATGCATCCATTAGGGACACCACTTCATATCCCACAGTAGAATCCACCAGTTGATCAATACGAGGCAAGGGGTAGCAGTCTTTAGGGCATGCTTTATTCAAATCACGGAAATCGATACACATCCTCCATTGCCCTGAAGGCTTGGGGACCAAGACTACATTAGAAACCCATTCGGGGAACTGGATTTCCTTTACATGACCCGCTTTTAGTAGTTTGTCCACTTCTTCTGCTATGACTTTGTCCTTTTCTGGTCCAAAATGTCGCCTCTTCTGTTGAACGGGTCGGGCTCCTTTAATGATATTGAGATGGTGTTCCGCCACTTGAGGATGGATCCCCGTGAGATCATGCACATCTTTTGCAAAGATGTCTTCATTCTCCTTCAGGCAAGCCACCAGCTCTTCTTTGACATCCAGCTGTTGTGCTATCCGTGTGACCTTTCCTGGAGCGATTTCCACCAGTTCTCCCTCCTTTATTTTATTAGCCTTGGGGAGAGATTCCTCCAGGACGCAGACATCAGTGATGATGACAACTTTTCCTTTGAGGTCCTCGGTTCGGGCTTTCTTCTGATCGTCCCGAACCATTTGTACGTAGCAGCTTCTAGAGGCCTTCTGTTCTCCACGAACTTCTCCCACCGATTGACCTACTGGAAATTTTAGCTTCTGGTGGTACGGGGAAGCCACGGCCTGAAAAAGAGTGAGGAAAGGACGCCCAAGAATAGCGTTATAAGTGGACGGAGCGTCCACGATAAGGAAAGGAATTATCTTGGTTCTTTGGCCGGGCTTTACGCAGAGTTAAAGCAATGAAATCTGCCCGTCGGGTGGACCACGTGCCTGCGCGAATCCAAGAGGGAGTGGCCACCTCTTCTAGTTAGGCGTTTCCAGTGCATCTGTCCGAAGGCTTCTGGAAGAGGATGTTGTGAACTTCCCGAGTCAACCGATGAGGCCACTTCATAATTGGCCAGGGATATACGGATAACTAAGGCATCCGTGTGGGGCAGCAGGATACCTTGCAGATCTTCTGGCCCGAACGAAACGGGCGGTGCCACTTGAATAGTATGGTCGGTGACGATGACCAAACTCTCCATGAGACGGGCGTACGACTTCCGCGTTAGAGTCCCGTCGGTAGAGTCCTCGGCTATATAACATGAATAATTCCCCGTGTGGGAATGTCATCTAGATTGGATGATGGGCCCTCACCTGATGGACCTTCTTGAGAGACAACCTCCTAGGATGGCGTTTGGGGAAAAGTGACCCGGGGTTGTTGATTATACGGCCCTGGATGGGTTACATTGGGTCGGGGGCCTCGCGCCACGGCCCTCTGCTCAAACCTTACTTGCGGATATGCGGTATGGAGGCGATCCAATTCTTCTTGTAACTTGAAACATCGACTACCTCGTGGCCGTATTCTGTATGATATTGGCAAAAAAACGGGGCTGGGGGGTTACGCGGGATCCCCCTGTGTCCCAAGGGTCATTGTAGTAGACCCTGCTGGTCGTAAAATTACATTTCACGTTCTTTCCATGTCCTCACAGGAGGAAGCGCTTCAGCGACCATGATTTGTAATGACGGGGTGGGACGAACACCTTGCAGCATTGGACGAGGCCTCGGAACCTCCTGTCGAAAAGTTCTTGTATACTCCCGCCGAGGGGGTGCTTGAGGAAGCGCAGGGCGAACTCTTCGATTGGGATGCGGCGCAACTGCCGTCGCCCTCCGTACCTTTAATCCTTCTTCTTCGCGGATAAACTGCTCCGCATGGCTCAGTAGCTCTTTGTAACTATCCGTAGGTTGTCTCAACAAGGAACTGAGGAAGGGGCCCTCCTTCAGCCCGTGTTGAATAGCGCCTCTGAAAGATTCAGATCGGGTGGCGGGGATTCCCCTGGCTGCAGAAGTGAATCGATGAATATACCCCCTAAGGGATTCCGAAGATCCCTGGGTGATATGCATTAACATAGAGACATCTTGTTTATACGCCTTGCAGCTGACAAATTCTCGACTGAACATTCTCTGGAAGTCAGCGAAACAGGTGATAGACTCTGGGGGCAGAGTAGTAAACCACTTTTGCGCCGAGCCGGTCAGGGTGGTTCGGAAGACTCAGCACTTGAGAGCGTCGATTATGCGGTGAAGCGAGGCCGCTCCGTCAGTGCGATATGTGCTCTTGGGATCCGTCGAACCATCATACTTATTGACTGAGGATTAGGAGTAGGATGGAGGAGCTCGATGAGAATGTCCATCGTGAAGGGTGGGCTCGTATACTTTGAGGTCTGGTTGATTGACTTTCACCTGTTCCTCTGCGCGTTTGGGTGAAGGGCATAGTATTCGAGGCGTTCTTCCCCAAGTCCGCCTCAAGCAATACTTCCCCATTGGCGTATGCGAGAGGGAGGAGGCATTTCAGGGTGGGCCTGCGGAAGAAGGTTCCCTGAGTGCGGATGCAGATATCCGTCCTTCTCCTTTCCTGGCGAGGGCTTCGTAATAGCGCTCATCCATCGGGCCTTCATGCGATGGTAGAAGGGTGATGGGTGCTCCTCGCAGTATCAGTTGTTGTATTTCTTCAGTTGCATCTCGACGTCGGCTCAATGTTCCCTGACGCCAACTGATGCGGGTATGGAAAAAAATCTGGTCGCTCCGTTTTCAATGCAGTGAAGCACTGAGGGAGGTCTCAGAGGATTCTCCCCGACCGTAATCAGTAAAGAATAAGAGGATGAAGTAGATGAAATGCAAGAAACTGACGCCAACAATCGAGATTCAGACACAAGATGTAACGTGGTTCGGAATGAGGATTCCTACTCCACGGAGGTGAGTTATCTCACCATGCGGTGCCTAAGCACTTTCACTATGAAGGTCCTCCTTTACAGAAAGCAAGTTTCCGCAGGTGGAGGAGAGAGACCTCTTACAATGATATTACAAGACGAGGAAAATACAAGAGATGTAGCAATGGCCGATCTCCGTCCTTCTTCTCGTGAGATGGTTGTTCCCTTTTTCCTTCTCCTCTTGCCTCTTCTTCTCTCCGGAATGATTGCGGATCCCTTTTTTCTCTTTGCCCCCTTCCTTTTATCCTCCCTCCTCCTTCATCGTAACGTCGTGGATTATCTCCATCGTACACGTGGCCACCACTTCTTCCTGGAGAATAATGCATTACAAATATAAGGAGTGAAGACTCCTTAGAATATTGTGTGGGGCCTCCCAGGCCGTTGCCTAACACCTTTTCCTCTATTTTTCGGGAAACTAGGCTAGACTACCTCCCTCAGCCTTCCATATCGAGGGAAGCTAGTTTAGGTCTATAACCCACGGGTGACCTAGCCCTAGGGCTTTTTATCAACCCGAACCAATTCCTCTTTTCCCCATGTCAAATTCCCTTTGTATTGATCAGATTGGACCGATCTCTTGGCAAAGCGCCTTCCATCTCTCCTTTGCCGTGTCGATTGCTTTCGCTAACTCTCCCGTACCAATGGCTTCTAACATTCGCCCGTGCCACTTGCTTCTGACATTCGCCCGTGCCAATGGTTTCTAACATTCGCCCGTGCCACTGGCTTCTGACATTCGCCCATGTCAATGGCTTCTGATATTCGCCCGTGCCAATGACTTCTGATATTCGCCCGTGCCAATGACTTCTGATATTCGCCCGTACCAATCTTCCTTTTCTTCCTTAGCGGAGCCGTGTATTTCGGATCGGATCTAGGGTCACCTGCTAACCCCTCTATCGGGGATTATGTAGAGAAGGTACCAGTAGTATCAGTCACTACTTCAATCATTGTTAGTCTGTCTTTACTATTATCTCATGAAGGACTTATTTGGATACAATGTAAAACTTCTTTTTCCTCCCAAAGTTTATATGCTTGCAATGTTATCGAAAATATATTTTAAAATTTTAGATAATATTATGTATATATAAAAGAATGTGTATATCGAAACTAATACTTACTATTCTAAAAGATTTAAACTTGTATCAGTTTATGAATAATATTATTCTTTTTCCACTTATGATTTCTAATATTATCATACCAAGCTAAGTACATTTGATTTGAATGAAAACACTCCATGAGATAAATACTCATATAACCATTACAATTGAGAATTTGAATGTTAGCTTCTATGATAAATTTACTTGACCGGAAAAAAAAATATTAGGACAAGGCAAGACAAATTGGGAAAACTTAATATTCGGCATTGAAATCTTGAGCGGCAAGAGGAATAAAGGGTTCGATAACATGGATACAAGTTTAAATCTTTTAGGATATATAAGTATAATTTTTAATGGTATGGCTAAGAATTGAAAATGCGATTCTCATGTCATTTACAGGTTTATAAACTTTAAAAGGACGATGGAACGATTCTTGACGACACACACACTGCCTGACCACCTGGGCCATGTTGCTCATGCAATCTTATCTACTGCTAGATCTGTTCCATAGTTTTCTGCCATTTCCATCTAGATGATTTATGATTATGAAAGAATGATGCTGGTGTCTAGTTATTAAGGACCATGAATAACATGCCAGGAAATTTAGACGAGCTCCTGATCAACAATCACTTTTGGTAATTGCAAGCGAAAACTAATGTGCATAAGTTTTACTTTGAATTTACTTGATAAGTGAATTAGAAGAAGATTATCTATCTTCAAATTTTACATATGAAATGTTGTGTATGACAATTCAATTTTTAGAGAAGTGTTAATGACTCTCAAATTTTTCTTTATATATATATATATATTTTTTAAAATAAAATAAAAAAAAATTATCACAATTCAATCCTATATTTATTGTGATACTTTCGATTTCAAAAAAGCAAGCAATTAATTGTCCCCATTTTAATTAGGCCATCTTAAATTTTATTAGAGTAGATAAAACAAGTACACATCAAATTGTACTTGTTAACTTGGCTACAATTTTTCTCATTAAACAAGAAGATCTATTAGATTATGCAAGTTCATAGTAACAAGGCCTAATAACTTTAGGCCTCAGTTGCCCTGTGTCTTTTGATACAAGAATATTAAAGTATTTTAAAGTGATCCAAAGAATCCAATAGTGTCTATTGATTAGAAAAAAATTAAATACAATTTCACCTACCTACAAGTGAGAGACTGATTTCATTAATAGTGAAACCTTCTTCGTTACTAGTTGAAGTTATAGTAGATTGTATAACTGGAGTAAAGAGTTGATCCTCACTTGTTAACATTGCTACCACTTCACTCATTGTTGGTCTGTCTTTACTATTATCTTGTACACATAGAAGACTCATTTGAATACAACGTAAAACTTCTTCTGTCGGATATGATTGATTCAGTGTATCATCAACAATCTCTAAAGATCTTTCTTCCTGCCAAAGTTTATATGCCTGCAATATTATAGGAAAAATATTTTAAATTTTTAAATAATATTATGTAGAGATGAAAGAATGTATATATTGAAACTAATACTTACATATCCTAAAAGATTTAAACTTGTATCAGTTCGACTGAATACTCTATTCTTCTTTCCACTTATGATTTCTAATACTATCACACCAAAGCTAAACACATCTGTCTTGAATGAAAAAACTCCACGTGATAAGTACTCTGGTGCCATATAACCACTACAATTGAAAGCTTGAACGTTAGCTTTTACGGTAAATTTACTTTGCAAAAAAAAATAAATATATAAGGCCAGAAAAATCGGGATCAATTAATATTTATTTACTAGTTTCCCTCCCAATCTTCTCTTGTGTTTTCGATCAAATCAAGTGAACTCAATTTAAAAGACTTACAATGTTCCGACCGGTCTGGTTGTTGCATTCTCAAGAGCATCGTCTCCTTCAAATATCCTTGCAATGCCAAAATCTGAAATCTTTGGATTCATATCTTTGTCAAGGAGAATATTGCTCGGCTTAAGATCGCGATGGATGATTCTCAATCTAGAGTCTTGATGCAAGTATAAAAGTCCTCGAGCGATCCCAATTATAATGTCGAAACGTTTTCGCCAATTTAGCAATGAACTTTTAGTTTTATCTGAAAAAACATTTTCACAGGATTAGATAAATCTGATGTGATCAGTTTTTAACCATTTATGAAGATAATAAAACTAAGTAAAATATACCGACCATAAATAAATGCATCAAGACTCTTATTTTCCATATATTCAAGTATCATAAGTCGCTCATCTCCTTGAATGCAGCAGCCAAGAAGACGAACAAGATTTCTATGTTGTAACTTGGCTATCAGCGAGAGTTCATTCTGAAATTCATTTGGGCCTTGTGACGAGTATCTTGATAATTTTTTCACAGCAACCTTCTGTCCATGTTCCAATTCACCCTGACAAAATGATCTTTTTTCTTCAATTTTACATGTTAAAATGTTAGATCTTTTGTTTTTACCGATACTGAGTCTTCTTACCTTGTAAACAACACCAAATCCCCCTTCCCCAAGTTTGTTTTGTTCTGAGAAATCATTTGTCGCTGCTGCATTCATACGAAGGAAGTACATCCAATGCGCTGATGGAACCTGGCAAACAGGACCGTAATATTAATTAGTAAAAATCTTCTATCACAATTCTTTTCTCTTAGAAATTAATAAATAAATTTGATCCTTTTTGAATCCAAAGTAACTTTGTAAAGCTAGCAGTATCGTTAGCAAGAGTGATTCATTACCTTTCTCCACAAATTGCAATATGCAGGATGATGCTCTGTTTCTCCTCCTCCGAACGAGCACGCCTGCACAACACAGTAAAAGAATTCCCAGTAACACCGGAATGACTACTTTCGCCCACACGAGCTTCTTCCAATTTGACGTCGATGATTCTTCAGGAAAAGAAAAAAAAAAGAAGGAAACTAAATGATTAAACTGATCGACAATGTCATGCATGCACAATTCGACTACTACCTGGAAGGCGAATGTACAAATCGTCTCCTCCGTCGGTAAAACGTCTGAGATCCAACAAGTCGCCGCGCCAAGTGATGCAGCCAGAAGGCCCATTGATCACCGCGTACGCGACGCAGGAGCAATCGCCCAAGCAAAATTTCTTGCACGCATCCAGACTAATGTTGCCTCGTGAGGTTGCGTTCTCGGTGTCGGGCACCTTCACGTTTGGCTCCTTCGAAAACTGGTTCGACGAGCAACTCAAAGTTTCCTTCCTCGCGCACCCGACGACGCTTTTGTTCGCAAACCCTTCCAAGCAACGACAGGAGAATGAGTAGTAGTCCTTGGTGCAAACACTATTGCTGCCACAACGGTTGTAGTTATCGCACTCGTCTCTGGGAATCGACACGAAAATGTTCCACTCTCCCTCAGCAAAAATCAAAAGCTGGAAGGTCCCATTGGCGTCCACTACCCCTCGCGATAACTCTTGAGATCGAACCATATATTCGGGGATGAAGTAGGTCTCATTCTTGTTGGACACGTATGTGAAGTTTAGCAAATTCCGCAAGTTGACGTTCACAATAGGAATGCCGACGAACAGTTGGCCGTTCCATGGCCCAAAGCGGCTGACTTTGACGGATCCATTCACCTTCACTATGAAATAATCCGGAACATTATATGGCTCGATTTTGGCGACGTACCTGCCTGGAGAAGGGTCCGTCGCACTCATCCATGAGGCGAGCTGCCACGAAGTGTTGGTCCGGAAGTCGAATCCTATCTTCATGCCAGGGAGAGAGGTGTCACATACATGGTCGAAGCTCTGCCAAAGAGTTCTGTTGGAGCCGTCAGTCAGCACGAGGTTTCCTGAGTCTAAAAGCTGCAAGCGTGCAGAATTCGGTTCTGCGGATGTTCCCGTCGACCAAACCTTTGTTCCTTCCTCCAATAAGATCAGATTTCCGTCTGAATTCAGGTTCAAAGATGCCATGGATGTGTCGACAGACCTGTTTCTATTGGCGACCCATACTACTACTCTGCTTTCTCTCGGTGGAAGATTGTAGTACCAAATTCCTATGTATGCAATCGCAGAATCATTAGCTGGGCTGAAGAAGCCGAGTTGGAACACGCTTCCTGCCGAGATCAATATCTGGCCATCGATAAGCGAGCTATTCCCCATCATTGTATCTCCTGCACAAAACTCCATAACTAAAAAAATGAATAAAATCCTAAGGTCGTCCGAAATATTTGTTTGATTAAATTGTACGCAAGTTCATATTTGCGAGACCTAATTACTCTGGACTCTCTTGTCATGCGTTTTCCAATAAGCCTAAAATCATTACAGAGTGATCCTGAGGCTTTGATGATGCCAATTAAATAAATAAATGAACGAAAATCCTAAGGTGTTATAATTTAATTCTGGACCAAGATTTTTTTTCTTAAACATACCTGATGATGAGGATTGGCCAAGTAGCAAGAATGTTACTCCTAATACTATTTCCAAGAACTGTAAAAGAAAGAGCTGCATCTGCGCCATGAAAGATCAAAGATTTGCGTAGCTTGCACCTGCAATTTGTTATTGTATTCTTTGCGCAGAGTTGCTACTAGCTAAGTTATATGATTTAACACCTTTGAAAGTTATACAGAGCAAGAAGTCTCTAGTCAGTAGATTTGACTCGGTCGGAAGAAAATTCAACCATTTATGAGACTGTAGAATGGGACGCTATTTCAACAATTTATATTCAGAGAAGAAGAAAAAAAAAAAAAAAAGGTTGACCTTAACCCTCGTCGTCAAAACCTCCTGAAACGTTATGGCGCGGCAATCAGTGGTGGTGGCCATCACGGATCCCTGTTCGAGTCCCGAGGCAGCAAGCGAGAAGAGAGCGAGAGGGTTTGGGAAACCAATCTCAACTTTTCCTCGAATCGATAAGGATTTATCGGTGCGCTGAGGACGAGCTTCTGCATCGATAAGGATTTATCGGCTGATCGAGTTATTTAGCAAATTCAAAGCTCAGATTTTGCTTTTGTTTCTGGAAACTATGGCCATGTATACATGAAACCTCAAATCTCTAATTCAAACAAAGACCTGTTGTAGGATTATAAGCAGATTAATCTCTTCATACCACTCACAGTTAGAGGAGATAAGATGCAGAATCAACAAGATAATCTGGGATCATCGATGGGTGGTTATATTAGAAGGGGATAGCAGAACAGTCAAATCTTCATTTGGCTAATAATTAACGATGGATTTAAGACTAAATAAGGTCTATATCTGACCATAATGACTCGTTAGTGGTGTATTAGTTAACACAATATTATTATGATGACCCGGTGTCAGACGTATAGATTATGCAAACTGTGTTGTATCTGAAATAAATAAAAAATCATTAAATCTGGTCTGCAATCGAGCCAAACTGGAATTTCAATTGAATTGGATGAGTCGGACAATATAATAAGCCACACGTACTTGATACTTCTTCCTGTTTGGTGTGGATGATTCTTTTGGGCATCTTATTTTTAAAAGGTATTGGTGTGGATGATTCTGCAGGATAAAGAAAAGGTGATTAAATCTTACTTTGATCATCCAATTTCGTTGATAATTCGATTCCCTGCAAGCCGAAACTATAAATCATCTCCTCCGGCGCCCTCCAAACCTGATTCGCCGAACAATTCAAAGGCTTCTTCCTCCGGCACCCGACGACGCCTCCGTCCGCCGCCTTCGGAATCGACCACGGCGCCCAACACCGACCGTGACAACGCCGGCGTCTGCCAGGCCGTGTGTTCAGCCATCAAGTAGGCCTCGTTCTGGTCGGACACGAACGTGAACTTCCATCGAGAACTGCTTCATCTCGAACATGTTTTGCCTCTCGATTGCTCCGCGATCTTATCTGCTGATAGATCGGTTCCATAGTTTTCTACAATTTCAATCTCGAGGCTCATTTATGATCGACTCCGTTTGGTTTTAAAGTCTTTTACTATTTGAAAGAATGGTGCTCGCGTGTATCAACAACCACTCGCGATAATTGCAAGTGAAATCTAGTCGGCACCGATGAGTGAACCGATATAGGATTTGATCCTAGTTATGATAAAATTCAGTAGATTTCATATTCTATATTATAGGATTTTGATTGGAGACAAACATACATAGACAATCAATTTTGACTCTACTCTTATTTATGTATGAGTTTAATACTTACCTACTTAATCTTAGATATCTATTTAATATCTATACAGTCTCTTTACTATCCATGTTATTCAATGTAATGTATATTAGTTATTTTTTTTATATTCATTGTTTACCGCTCATGATTCTTGATATGATTGTTTTACAGATGTATAGAGATGATTATTTTCTATTTGTCCATCATTACATTATATATATGTTGTCGACCATATGTCCTTTGTAGTTGAGAGAGTCGTCAATTATAACAGTTCGCCCGACCACTCGGAGCAGTGATAGCGAAACTAGTGGACAGTTGGTATCTATCCACCCGACCACTTGGGATAGTGGTAACGGAAGTTACGAGCAGGTTGGTCATATTCTGGCACTCAGTCGCTCAAGGTAATGGTAGCTAGAGTCGTGTGTAAGCATAGGACTCCACGGATGTAGCTAAATAGCTACTATGTATATTGTCATCAGTAGAGGCGAATTTAGGATTTTATATTGGGGAGGTCACCATACTAAAATATAATAATATTAATTAAAAATAAATAATTTTTTTTTGACAATAATCACTTAAAATTTGAGGAGGCCACGACCACCCCCCTCTCCCCCCAACAAAAAAAACCCTCTAAATTCGTCCTTGACCATCAGGCCACTCGAGAGTAGTGATAAGCTGGAGTTTGTGCAATTATCACATGTGCACCACTCGACCATCTGGAGTTATGGTAGCTAAAGGGATATAGACAATGACCATGCATATGATTGTGATGTGTGTTGCACATGTTGATTTATATTGGATATGCTTGTGATATGATGCATATGGTTGAGCTATGGTTGTTACATATATTTGTACATTGACATACATATCATTTACATGTTTTATGCGATTATATATTGCTTATGTTGTTACAAGTTATCATTGCATATCCTCATTCATTTTTGTTCATTGTACTCTACTTGGTGGATTAGATTAATATATGCATTTAGTTTGTTTTTACTATTATTTAATTAATATTACCTTTGAGACTTAATATTCTTTGATCTCTATATATATTAATTCATACACTATCTTTTCTATATCCATTGAGTATTTTATTCACCACCACAATTGAATTTCTTCCTTCCATGTAACAGATACAGAATGTGGTATGGTGCTTGGAGGTCTTGCCTATCAATCTCATCTCACATCGAGTTTTGGATTTTTATTGCATATTGATTCTATATTTTAGATTATGGTTTGTATTATTATGATATTGGTCATTATTATGGATTTGATTGTAGTATTGATTTTGTTGATGTTTTTTTATTGTGTCAAAGTCATATCGGTACTCATCCGTAAGTCTTTGTGTCGGTGTTATTTTATTAGGGTTTATGGTTTATGTGTGCCATATTTTTATATATTGTATCTCCTATTGTTAAAGGGGTACGGATAAGTATATCTTCGGGACGTGACGTCCCTCGTGACATAAGAGACGTGACAGAAGGATTTGGGAAACCAATCTCAACTTTTCATCGAATCGGTAAGGATTTATCGGCTGATCGAGTTATTTAGCAAATTCAAAGCTCAGATTTTTCTTTTGTTTCTGGAACTATGGCCCAGTATACAGGAATCCTTAAATGACTAATTCAAACAAAGACCTGTTGTAGTATTATAAGAAGATTTATCTCTTCTTACCAGTCACAGTTAGAGGAGATAAGATGCAGAATTAACAAGATAATCTGGGATCATCGATGGGTTATATTAGAAGGGGATTGCAGAACAGTCAAATCTTCATTTGGCTAATAATTAACGATGGATTTAAGACTAAATAAGGTCTTAATAGACAGTCAATGGCAATACCTGACCCTAATGACTCAGTGGTGTATTAGTAAACACATTATTATGATGATGCATGAGATGGTGATAATGCTGGAATAGTTTAATGGGCAGGCCTGTGAAGGAGAAGTCCATACAGATCGAACTCTGATAGATAAGAAGCGGAGAATTCCGAATAATCACATGGGGATTAGAGGGTCGAAGAAACGGAAGTTCCAATCCAAGGTTTGGGAGAGTTAGGTGCTCACGTGCATGTGAAGTCTAGACTTTTGGATTGTTGGGACTCGGGATATCACAGGACTTGATTACTCGGGTGCACGGGGGTTCTTGGGACAACCACTCGGAAATTGGTCACTCGGGACATTACCAAAGTTGAGCACTTGGAGATTACGATGGAGATTTTTTTCCTTCTCAACGGTCATTACATTAATTTAATTTAGTCTCCAAACAAACTATCTCAATGACATTTATGATATACGTGACATACTAAATGATTTTTTACTGAGATTGTTCCTTAATGGCTTACCAAAAGACATCGCAAGGATGAAGATAAAAAAAAAAAATTCTCGTGTTAGGACACACCTTTTATTTTTTTATTGTTATCTTTATCTTTTTTACTTTCATCTTTTCTTATTTTTCAATTGGTCTTAATTAAATATCAAATGGTCGTTGTCGGAAGTATCGATAAAAATTCAGACTAGACGATAAAAATTAAAAGTGACCGCCTCACATGATGTCAGACATATGGATTATGCAAACTGTGTTGTATCTAAAATTTAAAATAAATCATTAAGTGATTAAATCTGGTCTGCAATCGAGCCAAACTGGAATTTCAATTAAATTGGATGAGTCGGACAATATAATAAGCCACGCATACTTCTTCCTGTTCGGTGTGGATGATTCTTTGGGGCATCTTATTTATTTTTAAAAGGTATTGATGTGGATGATTCTGCAGGATAAAGAAAAGGTGATTAAATCTTACTTTGATCATCCAATTTCGTACATGGATAAAGAAAATGTGCATAAGTTTTACTTCGAAGTGAATTAGAAGAAGATTATCTATCTTCAAATTTTACATATGAAATGTTGTGTACGACAATTCAATTTTTAGAGAAGTGTTAATGACTCTCAAATTTTTCTTTATATTTTTTTTAAAATAAAAATAAAAAATTATCACAATTCAATCCTATATCTATTATGATACTTTCAATTTCAAAAAAACAAGCAATTAATTGTCCCCATTTTAATTAGCTCATCTTAAATTTTATTAGAATAGATAAAATAAGTGCACATCAAATTGTGCTACAATTTTTCTCATTAAATAAGAAGATCTATTAGATTATGCAAGTTCATATATAGTAACAAGGCATAATAACTCTACTCCTCAGTTGCCATGTGTCTTTTGACACAAGAATATTAAAGTAATGTAAAGTGATCCAAAGAATCAATAGTGTCTAATATTGATAATAAAAAAATTAAATACAATTTCATCGACCTAAAAGTGAGATACTGACTTCATTGATACTGAACTCTTCCTCGTTATTAGTTGATGTTACAATAGATTGCATAACTGGAATAAGAAGTTGATCCTCACTTATTAACATTGCTACCACTTCACTCATGGTTGGTCTGTCTTTACTATTATCTTGTATACATAAAAGACTAATCTGAATACAATGTAAAACTTCTTTTGTTGGATATGCTTGATTCAGCGTATCATCAACAATCTCTAAAGATCTTTCTTCCTCCCAAAGTTTATATACCTACAATATTATAAGAAAAATATTTTAAAATTTTAAATAATATTACATATAGATGAAATAATGTGAATATTGAAACTAATACTTACATATCCTAAAAGATTTAAATTTGTATCAGCTTGACTGAATACTCTATTCTTCTTTCCACTTATGATTTCTAATACTATCACACCGAAGCTAAATACATCTGACTTGAATGAAAAGACTCCACGTGATGAGTACTCAGGTGCCATATAACCACTACAATTGAAAGCTTGAATGTTAGTTTATGCGATAAATTTAATTTACAAAAAAAAACATAGAAGGATAAGGTCAGAAAAATTGGGATCAATTAATATTTATTTATTAGTTTTCCTCCCAATCTTCTCTTATGTATTCGATCAAATCAAGTGAACTCAATTTAAAAGACTTACAATGTTCCGACCGGTCTTGCTGTTGCATTCTCAAGAGCATCGTCTCCTTCAAATATTCTTGCAATGCCAAAATCTGAAATTTTTGGATTCATATCTTTGTCAAGAAGAATATTACTAGGTTTTAGATCACGATGGATGATTCTCAATCTGGAGTCTTGATGCAAGTATAAAAGTCCTCGAGCGATCCCAATTATAATATCGTAACGTTTTCGCCAATTTAGTAATGAACTTTTAGTTTTATCTGGAGATCCATTTTCACAGGATTAGATAAATCTGATGCCATCAATTTTTAACCATTTAGGAAGGTAATAAAACCAAGTAAAATATACTGACCATAAATGAATGCATCAAGGCTTTTATTTTCCATGTATTCAAGTATCATAAGTCGCTCATCTCCTTCAATGCAAGAGCCTAAAAGACGAACAAGGTTTCTATGTTGTAACTTGGCAATCAGGGAGAGTTCATTCAGGAACTCATCTGGGCCTTGTGAGGAGTATCTTGATAATTTTTTCACAGCAATCTTCTGTCCATCTTCCAATTCACCCTGACAAAATATATCATTTTCTTCCATTTCACAGGTTTGAAATGCTAGATTATTCCCCCCTAATATTAGAGTCTTCTTACCTTGTGAACAACACCAAATCCTCCTTCCCCAAGCTTGTTTTCATCGGAGAAATCATTTGTTGCAGCTTTTATAGTATGCAAATCATACGAAGGAAGTACATCCAATAAGCTGATCGAATCTGGCAAACAGGATCATATTATTAATTAGTAAAAATCTTCTATCATAATTCTTTTCTCTTAGAAATTAATAAATAAATTTGACCTAATCCTTTTAAAATCCAAAGTAACTTTGTAAAGCTAGCAGTATTGTTGGATGAGATATAGAGCAAGAGTGGTTTATTACCTTTCTCCACAAATTGCAATCTGCAGGTTGATGCTCTGTTTCTCCTCCTCCGAACGAGTACGCATGTACAATACAGCAAAAGAATTCCCATGGACACCGGAATGACTACTATCGCCCACACGAGCCCCTTCCATTTTGACGTCGATGATTCTGCAGGAACAGAAAAAAGAAGGAAACTAAATGATTAAACTGATCGTCTAATTTCATGCATGCATAAGTACTCGACTACTACCTGGGAGCCGAATGTACAAATCGTCTTCTCCTTCGGTAAAACTTCTGATATCCAACAGCTCACCGCGCCAAGTTATGCAGCCATAAGATTCATTGATCACCGCGTACGCGACGCAGGAGCAATCATCCAAGCAAGATTTCTTGCACGCATCCAGACCGATATTCCCTAGTGAGGTTGCGTTCTCGGTGTCGGGCACCTTCACGCTCGGCTCCTTCCGAAATTCGTTCGACGAACAACGCAGGGGTTCTGTCCTCGCGCACCCGACGACGCTTCCGTTCTCCGCGAACCCTTCCAAGCAACGACAGGAGAATGAGAAGTAGCCCTGGGTGCAAACACTGTTGCGCCCACAACGGTTGTAGTAATCGCACTCGTCTCTAGGAATCGACACGAAAATTTTCCACTCTCCCTGAGCAAAAGTCAAAAGATGATAGATCCCATTGGCGTCCACTACCCCTCGCATTAACTCTTGAGATCGAACCTTATATTCGTAGATGAAGTAGGTCTCATTCTTGTTGGATACGTATGTGAAGTTTAGCAAATCCAGCGAGTTGATGTTCGTAATTGGAATGCCGACCAACAGTCGCCCGTTCCATGGCCCAAAGCGGCTGACTTTGACGGATCCATCCATCTTCACTATGAAAAAATCCGGAACATTATACGGCTCCATTTTGCCGACGTACCTGCCAGGAGATGGGTCCGTCGCACTCATCCATGCCACGTTCTGCCACGAAGTGTTGGTCCGGAAGTTGAATCCTACCTTCATGCCAGGGAGAGAAGTGTCACCCGCATGGTCGAAGCTCTGCCATAGAATTCTGCTGGAGCCGTCAGTCAGCACGAGGTTTCCTGAGTCTAAAAGCTGCAAGCGTGCAGAATTGGGTTCTGCGGATGTCCCCGTCCACCAAACCTTTGTTCCTTCCTCCAATAAGATCAGATTTCCGTCTGAATTCAGGTTCAAAGATGCCATGGATGTGTCGACAGACCTGTTTCTATTGGCGACCCATACTGCTACTCTGCTTTCTCTCGGTGGGAGATTGTAGTACCAAATTCCTATGTATGCAATCGCAGAATCGTTAGCTGGGCTGAAGAAGCCGAGTTGGAACACGCTTCCTGCCGAGATCAATGTCTGGCCATCGATAAGCGAGCTATTCCCCAGCATTGTATCTCCTGCACAAAACTCCATAACTGAAAAAATGAATAAAATCCTAAGGTCGTCATAAACTATGACTTCCGAAAAATTTGTTTGCTAGGCCTAATTACTCTAGACTCTCTTGCCATGTGTTTTCCAATAAGCCTGAAATAATTACAGAGTGATCCTGAGGCTTTGATGATGCCAAATAAATAAATAAACAGATATATAAATGAACGAAAATCCTAAGGTGTTATAATTTAATTCTGGACCAAGATTTTTTTTCTTAAACATACCTGATGATGAGGATTGGCCAAGTAGCAAGAATGTTACTCCTAGTACTATTTTCAGGAACTGTAAAAGAAAGAGCTGCATCTGCGCCATGAAAGATGAAAGATTTGCGTCGCTTGCACCTGCAATTTGTTATTGTATTCTTTGCGCAGAGTTGCTACTAGCTAAGTTATATCATTTAACACCTTTGAAAGTCATACAGAGCAAGAAGTCTCTAGTCAGTAGATTTGACTCGGTCGGAAGTAAATTCCACGATTTTTGAGACTGTAGAATGGAACGCTATTTCAACCGTTCATATTCAGAGGAGAAGGGAAAAAAAAAAAAGTTGACTGGTGGTCAAAACGACTCTTCGCTTTCTCCGGTTCGCATCTAAAACGTACTCGTTTATGACACGGCACTCAGTGGTGGCGGCCATCACGGATCCCTGTTCGAGTCCCGAGGCTGCAAGAGAGAAGAGAGCGACAGGGTTTGGGAAACCAATAAACTTTTTCTCGAATTAGCACGGTTCCATTTTTTTTTTATAAGGATTTATCGGCTGATCGAGTTATTTAGCAAATTCAAAGCTCAGGTTTTTCTTTTGTTTCTGGAAACTATGGCCCAGTATACATGAAACCTTAAATCACTAATTCAAACAAAGACTTGTTGTAGGTTACAAGCAGACTAATCTATTTATACCAGTCACAGTTAGAGGAGATAAGATGCAGAATTAATAAGATGATCTGAGATCATCGCTGAGTTATATTAGAAGGGGATAGCAGAACTGTCAAATCTTCATTTGGCTAATAATTAACGATGGATTTAAGACAAAATAAGGACTATATCTGACCCTAATGACTCGTTAGTGGTGTATTAGTTAACACAATATTATTATGATGACATGGTGTCAGACATATAGATTATGCAAACTGTGTTGTATCTAAATTTTTTTTTAAAAAAAATCATTAAGTGATTAAATCTGGTCTGCAATCGTGCCAAACTGGAATTTCAATTAAATTGGATGAGTCGGAGAATATAATAAGTCATACGTACTTCTTCCTGTTTGGCGTGGATGATTCTGCAGGATAAAGAAAAGGTGATTAATCTTACTTTGATCATCCAATTTCGTGGATAATTCGATTCCTTGCAAGTCGAACATACAAATCATCCCCTCCGGCACCTTCCAAACCTGGTTCGCGGAACAATTCAAAGGCTTCTTTCTCCGGCACCCGACGACGCCGCCGCCTTCGGAGTCGACCACGAAGTTGCCAGTTTCCTTGGTTAAAAACCCAACGGTGGTAGTTTCCATCGGCCCCCAACACCGACCGTGACAACTAACAACGACGGCGTCTGCCAGGCCGTGTATTCAACCACATCAAGTAGGCCTCATTTATCATCAATTCTGTTTCGACAATTTACCAAATAGAATTGAGTGCGGATTTTAATTTTCAGTATCATGTTTGAAAATTAAGTGTCTTATTTCTGAAGGATAAAAAGAGAATTAAGTGCGCTATTTGATAAATATGAAAGTAATTTTAAATTTCAGGAACACTGTTTGATAAATCGCCGATTCTATTTGGTTTTAAAGTCTGTAACTGTTTGAAAGAATGGTGCTCGTGTGTATCACCAACCACTCGCGATAATTGCAAGTGAAACCAAGTGTCGATAAGGGAAAAAAAAAAAAAAAAGACTGTTTACGTTCAAAATTAATCTAGTAAAATTTGGACACCTAAATTATTAAAAAAAAAAAGTGTGAACCACCACTGGGCAAAATAAATATATGCATCGCCTTGGAACCTAGATGATGTGCATTTAGTCATTTTAAGATTATAACACAGAAATCATGTCTAACGGTCTTGATTTTGCATGCTGGGCTTTGAATATCATACAAGTTCAATAGGAGAAAAAGTCGTATTACAGAATTAGTTACAACATCTAGATTATCAAAAATATTAAAAAAAAATAAAAAGTTAATTAATGATATATCTTATTCTTTTAGAAAAATAACTAACACAATTCAATCTTATATTTACCTTGATATTTTCAATTTCAAATAGCAAGGCAATTAATTTTCTTCACTTTAGTTAGGTCATCATAAACAAAATAAGTGGGCATAAAATTGTGACACAATTTTTCCCATTAAACAGGAGGATCTATCAGGTTATGCAAGTTCATGATAACAAGGTCTGATAACTCTACGCCTTACTTGTCATGTGTCTTGATACAAGAATATTAAAATATTGTAAAGTGATACAAAGAATTTGATAACGTCAAATATTGATCCGATAAGAATATAATTAAATACAATTTCATCGACCTACAAGTGAGAAACTGATTTCATTGATGGTAAAATGTTCTTCGATGTTAATTGATGTTATAGTAGATTGCATAGCTGGAGTAAGAAGTTGATCCTCACTTGTTAAATTGTCACCACTTCAGTCATTGTTGATCTGTTTTTATTATTATCTTGTACACATAAAATATTTATTTAGAGACAGCGTAAAACATCTTTTGTTGGATATCATTGATTGTGTATCATCGATAATCTAATCTTTCTTCTTTCCAAAGTTTATATACCCGCAAAGTTATAGGAAAGAATTTTAAATAGTACCATATAGAAATGAAAGAATATATATTAAAATTAATACTTACATATCCTAAAAGATTTAAGCTTTTATCAGTTTGACTGAATACTCTATTCTTATTTCCACTTATGATTTCTAATACTATTATACCGAAGTTAAACACATCTGATTTGAATGAAAAAACTCCATTGGATAAATACTCAGGTGTCATATAACAACTACAATTGAGAGTTTGAATGTTAGCTTCTACGATAAATTTACTTGACTGAAAAAAAGAAGAAGAACAAGATGAGAAAAATTGGGATCATTTAATATTTATTTACTAGTTTTCCTCCTAACCTTCTCAATTATAATATCGAAACGTTTTTGCCAATTTAGCAATGAACTTTTAGTTTTATCTGTGGATCCATTTTCACGGGATTAGATAAATCTGTTATGATCTGTTTCTAACCATTTATGAAGGTATTAAAACTAAGTAAATATACAGACAATAAATGAATGCATCAAGGCTCTTATTTTCCATGAATTCAAGTATCATAAGTCGCTCATCTCCTTCAATGCAGCAGCCTAGAAGACGAACAAGTTTTCTATGCTGTAACTTAGCTATCAGTGAGAGGTCATTGTGGAACTCATCTGGGCCTTGAGAGGAGTATTTTGATAATTTTTTAACAGCAATCTCCTGTCCGTCTTCCAATTGATCCTGACAAAATGTTTCATTTTCTTAAATTTTACAGATTTGAAATGCTAGATTTTGTTTTTCTGATACTGAGAGTCTTCTTACCTTATAAACAACACCAAATCCCCCTTCCCCAAGTTTGTTTTTATCGGAGAAATCATTTGTTGCAGCTTTTATAGTATGCGAATGAAGTACATCCAATGTACTGATCGAATCTTCTAAAAGGATCACAGCTCTCAGTAAATACAAAGGAGCAACTCTTAAATAGGTAGGGGTTAATTCCCGGAGAAGTCATGATTCTAAGCTATCGACGGACCCCTCATTTGCACTTGTCATTTGGGTCCAAAAATTTGACCTAATATTGTTTAAAAGAATTACACATTACCTTTATGCACATTTGGAAACTGCAACTGCAATCTGCAGGTTGAAACTCTGTTTCTCCTCCTAAGTGCGCCTGTACATTGCAGTATTGCACAAAACAACAAAACAATTCCCTTCGACACCGGAATGACTACTATTGCCCACACGAGCTTCTTCCAATTTGACGTCCATGATTCTGTAAGAACAGAACAAAGAAGAAAACCAAATGATTAAACTGATCGTCCAATTTCATGCACGCATAACTCGACTACTATCTGCAAGTAGAATGTACAAATCGTCTCCTCCGTCGGTAAAACTTCTGAGATCCAACAGCTCACCGCGCCAAGTTATGCATGCAGGCATAAGACCATTGCTCACCACATACGCGACGCAGGAGCAATCACGCAAGCAAAATTTCTTGCATGCATCCAGACTAATGTTGCCCCGTTAGGTTGCGTTTTCCGAGTTGCGCACCTTCACGGTCGGCTCCTTCCAAAACTTGTTCGACGAACAACTCAAGGGTTCCTTCCTCGTGCATCCGACGATGCTTCTGTTCTCAAACCCTTCCAAGCAACGACAGGAGATTGAGACGTAGCCCCTGGTGCAAACGCTATTGCTGCACAAGGTTATAGTAATCGCAGTCTTCGCTAGGAATCAACAAGAAGACTATTCACTCCCCATCAACAAAATATATCTTTCCTGATGGAAACAACATATGAGTTGACAGCAGAAGACTTTACGAACACGCGGATCACCTAAAGGACGAATAACTGTACGACAAATCTAAGAAAAATAAAATATTAAATTTGTATTTTTATTACACATTATAAATTGTAAAGGATTTAATTTAAATAACATGTTAATCTGACAAATCACGTTGACGCGACATGGATTTTTTACCTCCTTTTGCGAAAGATGATAACACTAGGGAGGATTAGGGTCCTCTCCAGTCACAACAGTAAAAAGAAAAGATGATAACGATGGAGCAAGTCACAGAGAACAATAACACCAGATTTAGCGTGGTTCGGAATTTCAATTCCTACTCCACGGGATGAGCTCTAGAGCGAGCTACGGTGCTAAATACTTCAACTATAAAATTTCTTCTTCTCGGAAGCACTTCCAGAGGTAAAGGAAAACTCCTTACAAATCAAGATGTATACAAGTTAAAGAGATGAATGAAATTGAAACCGCCCCTCTCCCTTCTTTTCCCTTCCCAAACTTCCTTCTTCTCATCTCTTGGGTGTTGCCTTTGTTCCATCTCTGGAAGTTCCCCTTGGATGAGAATTGATTGATCGATCTTGTTCCCCTCCCCCTTGAGAGAGATAGCCAGAGAAAGAATGTGTAGAGGTCCTTCTTCAATGGAGTTCATCCCCTTCTCCTTCCTTCTCTGCTCCCCTTTATACTTGCTCTCGTGGAGCCAATTGTGATGTAACAAACTATTGAGATCACCGTCCTCGTGGAAATCCCCTTTTGCCTGAGGAATAATTCTGTTAGGAAGATAGTGAATGAAGACTCGTGGAAATCTTATGTGGAGTCTCAGTTGTTATACTGCGTAACAAACTCTTAAGTATATCAAAGAGCATTCTCTCCTCTTTATTCTCCTCTCTTCTTTTCCCCTAAAGGTCCTTATTTTTCCTAGTCAACTCTTCTGACTTTGACATCAACCCGACCCGCGAGTTGATGACTGGACCTGCTCCAACCAAAAGGCCCTACTCACTTATATTCTCCTTAATTCCCTGAGTCACTTCCCGACTCACTTCCCGGATTGCTCCCCGATTAACTTTCTGGGACTCCGGCCATCTCGATCTGCACTTGGCTCCCACCGCGACTCCACTGTCTCTATGCCTCGTGACCCATTGTACTACAATTGCATGTCGCCTCGCCATCTCTTTCCTCGCCACTGCAAGCACTCCATCCTCACCGCCTCTTTCCTTGCCACTGCAAGCACTCCAGCGTCATCGCTAGTAAGTTAGTCCCTTATGCCGCCAGTAGTAGCGCCGACTGCCTGCCTCCTATGCATCGCACGACTTGAATAGGGTAAGCATTTCATTGGATTAATGTATAATTTTTCTACTTGAAGGGTCTCAAGGATTTGAACGCAACTGGGTTTATGAATTTGTCCTTTTTGTGATATGGAAATCTTGATCTTTTATGTTAAAATTTTATGATATTAAATAAAACTGTAAAACTTAAAAACAAAAAATCCAATAGAGAAATGGAACTAGAATGTATTTGAAAAAAAATACAAATCATGAACTAGATAAGGCAAGTGATAATAGGTATATAAATGTCCTCTAGATGAAATTAAAGTGCCCATATGTAACTTAGGTGGCGTTTGGTTGGTGGGTTTGGAATGAGGGAATGAGAATGAGAATTATATAGAGTGTTTGGTTAATGGTTTTAGAAAGAAGGGTTTGGGAATCAATTCTAAATAATTGGGAATCAACAAAACCCATCTTGCATGGGGGGTTTGGGTTTCATTCCCGTTCGTCGTCGCCCGTCGTTCGCTCGACGGTCGTTGACTGCCGTCGATCGACGGTCGCCGCCGCCCGCCGTCGCCCACCGCCGACCATTGGTCACCGCTGACCGCCGATCATCGTCATTATCGTCGATCGCCGATTGCTATTATCGCACCATAACCGCCGCCGATCGGCCACATTGGTCGCCGATCGTCATTGGCCGCCGACCGCTGTTGTCGCCGATGACCGCCGGCCACCGTCGATCGCTCCCATTCCCAACTTATAAACCAAACAACATTATTGGAATGACAACTCATTCTCATTCCCATCTACTATCAAACCCATTCCCATTCCTATTCCCACCTTCCAACCAAACACCACCTTAATGTGTTTTTAGCTAAATGTTGATTGGATTCCTGTATAAGTGAATCGAGGCTAGCTTATCCACTAAAAAAAATTATGCATTTTCCATCAAAGGATGGTAACTTTTTAATTTAATTTGTTACTTTTGATTTTTACCAGTTATTAGAAAATCTTTTAAATTTTTATGGATTGGTCAGGTTTGATTTTAATTGATTTTGAGTGTAATTTAAGCAAAAAATATTGATTTGTTAGATCATTATGGTAGGATATGGTATGACATTGTCCTAATATCTAATTTCAGAAATATTTTTTTTCTTAATTGATTAGTTGATTGTTGCAAGTTATATTGTTTGGATTATTAGATCATTATAGTAGGGCATAGTCTCAATATCGAAGTAGAGAAATATGAATGGTCAAAGACTCATGTTGTCATATTTGTTGAGATCATTTATGAAAAAGTGAAGCAAAATAAACTACAAACATCTACCTTTAGTAATACGGTTTGGGAGGAGATCAACAAAGAAGTATTTCAAGCTACGAACATGAATTATTGTGTAGAGAGGCTCAAAGGTAAACGGAATCGTCTACGCACCTAGTATCGACTTTTTGTTGCATTGCTTGCTCATACTGGTGTGACAATGGATCCAGACACTGGTAAAGTGAATGCTCCAGAGGAAGTGTGGGCTGAATTTTATATGGTAAATGTTTTATCCATTCAAATATATATTTTTATTGTATGTTAGTATATAATAAAATCATATTTTCCTAATCAATGGTACAGAAAAATAAAAGGGAGTACAAGACAATACGCAAGGAAGGTTGTGATCATTTCCACATTCTTAATGAAGTTATCGGTGGGACAATTGCAATGGGTGATATGCACAGGGCTTCTACTCAATTACCTCTGACATCCGATGAAGAGAGAGAACTCGAAGAATCATTCATTAATAGAGGTGTTAATTCATATGTTGAAGTCGTTGATGTTGAGCATGAGGATGTTGGAGGGGAACCTAATAGTCCACAACGTTGTGGTGCTGAATCATCCAATAGTAGTTGACGTAAAAATCCTACAGTTGCAAAAATTGCAAAATATGAGGCTTGTATGGACAAGTGGAGTAATACCTTGCAACAACTGACTGGAGAATCAATTGCTAGGCAAAAATATATGGAGTTGAGGGCTGCTAAGTTAGAACGTGAACAAGATATATCCTTCTCTTCTAGAACTAGTGTGCCCAATGATCCTTACTCTATAGATATGTGCATGCAGATTTTAAATGGGATGGATAATTTATCTACCCAAGCATCCACAAAAGCTATAGAAGCTTTCCTTAAACCTTGTCTACGTGAAATTTTCATGAAAATTCCATCAAAAAGGAGAGTTGGATGGTTGGAGTGCCTCAATCTTGATCACGTGTAGGATCATATATTGCCAAGTTGATGGGGATTACTTTTATTACCTAGCTAAAGACTATGTAATGTTAATGGAGTTTGTTTGATCTTGTGGCTTGAATATTTAAGACTCTTTTAATATTTTTGAATTTAATGTTGAAGACTATGTTGAGCTTTTAAATTTCAATCGTTTAATGGTTAGAGATGAATATATCTTTAATTTTATGCATGTATGTGTTTATTTTAATATCAGTTTGTTGTAGATCATGTCAAGCTCTAATGATGAATCTGACGAATTAGGCCCAGATATCAATTTGCTTATAGTTGGGTCTCACAAATGATTTTTTTTTCATGACATGATGACTGAATTTCCTGGATACATTGATCGAATGTCGTATTAGACTTCATCTCTTACCGGGAGGATGTATATACAAGAAATACTTGATGGGGACCCCCAAGTGTGCTTTGACAATTTCCCTATGTCAAAACATGTGTTTGTGAATTTTTGTAGAACATTAAAAGAAATGAATCTAGTGGAAGATGGAAGGAAAGTTACCGTTGAAGAAGGTGTTGCTATGTTCTTACTAATCATCGGGCACAACACACGACATCGAATATGTGCAGATCGATTTCAACATTCATTCTACACCAATAGCAAGTGGTTCAAACGAGTTCTACGAGTTGTTTGTACATTGGGCACATATATTATTCGACCATATGAATGCAATAGTGTCCACCCTCACATATTGAACAATCCAAAGTGGTTTCCATATTTTAAGGTACATATTGTATCCTAATGTGTCTAGTCACATTAACAATATATCGTTACTAACACATTATGCATTTTTAGAATTGTCTTGGAGCTATCGATGGGACTCACGTGTCGGCATGGGCACCGACAACAATTCAGACATCATTTCATGGTAGAAAGGTTATTGTTACACAAAATGTGATGCTTACGTGTGACTTTGATATGCTTTTCAAATTTGTGTATACTGGTTGGGAGGGGACAACAAATGATTCCAGGGTGTTCATAGACGCATTAACAAGGCATGAAAATAATTTTCCTATACCTCGCGGTGGTAAGTAACAGATAAAACTCTCTATATATATTCATATATGTTGGTGTATTACATCATTAATATGGAAAAACTATCACAGATCAATTTTATCTTGTTGATTATGGTTACCCAAACATGTCGGGTTTCTCGCTCCGTATCGAGGTCAACGCTATCACTTGAGAGATTATTGAGGGCAAGACAGACCAAGAGGGAAGGAAGAGTTATTCAATTATAGTCACAATACATGTCGTAATATTATAGAGCGGTGCATTGGGGTGCTAAAATCAAGGTTTTGAATTTTAAAAGATATGCCAAACTATCTAATTGTTGGAATGTATACTGAAAGCCTAGCTCTTTTTGTATGAACATTTTTATTTTGAAATAAGAATCACATGATCATTGTTTGCACTTTATATATTTATTATATGTGTGAATATTGTCTAATATTTTACATTGTAGATAACATGGTGCTTGGTGTGGCACAAAAGATCATGTTATCAGTCCCTTGTAGAATATAAGTAGAGGCTCACAACCAAGATGATTTTGGACAAACCATTGGCATGGTTGTAGTGTAGCTTGGTATTGTTTTATCTTGAACATAGAGTTACACTAGTACACTTAGGTGTATTGAGCAGGACCGACATAGAGGTGATTCAATTTATTATTGACTACATAATTGAATCGGACCTCGGATATTATGTTGTACATGCTCTTAATCCCGATATAATAACGGGCACATGTACTTAGTATTTATTTCTTTGATTTATCAAATGGTGAGATTTAGATGGATTAAATCAATATGCCCGGTAAGTTGGGAAATGATATTATTTACATGGTGTGTCATTAATTATAGGAGGAAATCTGTCCTATATATTAGGTTGATGATATCCCCTTGAGGAGCTCATAAGGTTCATCATGTAAACCCAACTGGTTGATTTAGTTAACATGATGATAAGGTTGAGTGGTACTGCTCGAGGAGTTAGATGTTAATTGATTGATGGTCAGTAAATCAATTAATTAACGGACATTCGATATCTTAAACACGGGGAGATGGATGTACAAATAATATATGGAGCCCATATTAATTTATGGGGGTTGGTGAGGTAATTCAATGATGATCCTCTAGTGGAATGGAATATCATTGATGGATCAAGTTTGTGTGGTTCCGATCCATCGGGTGGCCAAGATCCAACTCCTCCTCATGGTCCCTATCGTAGCCTAATATAATTCTCATGAAGCCTAGATCCAAGGATGAAAAACAAAACTCTAGAACCGACGGTTAAGATAAAATCTCTAGATCCGACGGTGGAGATTAAATCTCTAGAACCGACGGTTGAGATTAAATCCCTAGAACCGACGGTTAAGATTAAATCTCTAGATCCGACGGTGGAGATTAAATCTCTAGAACCGACGGTTGAGATTAAATCTCTAGAATTGACAGTTGAGATTAAATCTCTAGATCCGACGGTGGAGATTAAATCTCTAGACCGACGGTTAAGATTAAATCTCTAGAACCGACGGTTGAGATTAAATCCCTAGAACCGACGGTTGAGATTAAATCTCTAGATCCGACGGTGGAGATTAAATCTCTAGAACCGACGGTTAAGATTAAATCCCTAGAACCGACGGTTGAGATTAAAACCCTAGAACCAACGGTGGAGATTAAAACAAGGCTTAAGCCTAACCCTATAAAATGAGGCTTAAGGTGGGCGGCAAGGTGGTTAATGATTTTGCAAGGGAATTAGGGTTTTGGGCGGCTAGGGTTTTGGAGAAGTTTGGGCGGCTAGAAGTGGGCGGCAAGGCTTTCTTCTTCCTAGGGTTTTGGTCGGCGCCCCTCTTCCTCCTCTCAACCTTTGCCGGCGCTCTTCCCTTCTTCCTCTTCTCCTTGGCCGGTGGAAACAAGGGCTAGGTTTTATCCTTGGAGCTCTTGGCCGGCGCCCTCTTCCTTTCTCCTTGGTGGCCGGCGGCAACTCTTCTTCAAGGTTGGCCGGCGATCAAGAAGCTACTCCTTGACCGGCGGTTATATCAAGCTCCTTGGCTTGGTGGCCGGTTCTAGATAGGAGAAGGAGTTTTTGTTTGATTCTTCTCTTTGTTCGGAGCGAGCAAGGAAGGGAAGAACGTGATCTAGGAGGCTTCAACTCGTGGAGGATCTTCGCCCACACGACGTCCACGAGGAGGATAGGACATACAATAGAAGATCGAGAGGTATAAAAGTTTTACAACTTTTATTATTGATCTTTGCATGTTCTTATCTTTATGTTAGTATGTGTTGATTATACTAGTTTGCATTTGTATGTATTTGTATAATCATGGACCCCGAAGATAAACACAAAAATCGGCGATCCGTCCGTCGTCTCTTCCGCAGCTAACCAACTAGAAAAGTTGTGTTGCTTGAACAACTAGTTTGTTCAAGCGATCGCTCAAGTTGTTAGCACGACGACGAATTGGTTGTGCTTAGGAAACTCATCCCATCCGGATTAGTTTTTCATTAGTGAAAATTTTAATCCGGGGACATGGGAGCCAATGAGCCTCCGAAGCATTTCCTTCACTAATTACTAGGCAAAGATTAATTCCGGTTGCATGTTGTGCGGTGCATAACTTCATATGTCGACATCATGCAATGGATAATTTGTTTATGGAATACTCTTCTGATGATATGATTATATTTAGAGTTGAAGGAGAATTTGTTGATCAAGAGTCAATTCCAATTGATGCCAACCAAACAACTCAGATGGGACGTGTACGTGATGAAATTGCAAGTCATATATGGAATGATTATGTGGAGCATTATCCATAATTAATTTTGTATTTATGTTTAATATATATGAATATGTGAAATTAAAAGCAATATGTTAGGTCATATGTATTAATATATTAACTATTTTTGCTTATAATTTTCCTCCAAAGTGTAAATTTTGGATTAACTATTTGTACTTTTGTCTATTAATGCAACATATCAGTTCTAGATAACATATTTTGAGGAGACATTGTATACTATAACAAATTTGACTTTTCACAGTGCGCAAATATGCTATCCACAGCATGCATCGCATGCTGCACAATGCTAAGCTATTGAAAGTCATAAGGCATTCGCAGCGCGCGATCGCATGCTGCAGTTAAGTGCATTCACAAGGCACGATTGCACGCTGCTGTTAAGTGCATTCGCAGCGTGCAATCACACATTGTGGTTAAGTTCATTTACAACGCGCAATTGCACATTGTAGTTAAGTGCATTTGCAGCGTGCAATCGCATGTTATAGTTAAGTGCATTCGCAGTGCACAATCGCGTGATGCGGTTAAACACATTCCCAGCGCACAATCGCACGTTACGGTTAAGAGCATTCACAGCACGCAGTCGTGCGCTGCGATCAAGTGCATTTGCATAGCGCAGGCATGCACTGTAGTTAGCCACATATAATTATCAATACCATATAATTATAATACAATATACATATACCACACACGATTATAATATCAAATACAAATAATTATAAAATAAAAAACTCAAATAATTATCAACACGGTATGATTATAATACAACACAGTTATAATACCACATATAAATATTGACAATTTCATAATCGATATTGACATTTTCAACACGGCTAAAATTACTTTGAAAAAAAACTAATAAACCTGGAAAGTAAAATGAAAATTTCCCAATTGATAGAAAAAAGTACCCAATAGTTGAACAAAATGAATATACAAACCTATGATTGAAGATCAATTTATGGCAATAACATTTCAATTCCACATCTGCCTTAACTAATAGTTAACTCAACGGAACATAATCCCAATTAAGTAAATTAGATTCATCATAAGCTCTTTGGGCACAAGTGATTGCTCTTCAGTCACAAGTGGTTGCAACAGTACTCCATAGTTATCGGCATTGCAAGAGGTTGCTCTTCAGTCAAAAGGGATCCACATGCTTGAACCTGGAAAGAGATTAATTGTGACAATTGTAGGAATCAAATTTCCAGAATTTTTTTGACAAGCTAAAACAATGGAAATTATGAAATCAATTGTAGTTGATTCAAACTAAGTACCTCAACTAGCGTACTCATTTCCCATCCATTTTGACAGCCATGTAGAGTGCATCTGCATGAAAAGGAGAATGCTCACCCACGAATGAGTGTCTTTCACTGAAGCTATTTTACCACGTCTGTTGAGTCACACCGATCCTCAACTTCTTTAATCTATAGAATATAGATAGCCTAACACAAATCAAGAAAAGAGTAGAGATCATAGATGGAACAAAGAAGAGGACTGCATACCTTGAGTAGTGAGCATAAACATCTCGTGTTGTCTTCTCGAGCAATGACATATTCAATAAAAGCTTCGGCAACAACAACTTCAATATGCCTAATTTCAGATGCAATGCCTTGTTATGAGATTATTTTGAAGCCACGAATCTTTGAAGTATTAGAAACACGTGTCCCACCACAGAGCTCCATTGATACACTAGGTACCTCAACTACACTGACCTGTAAAAAAGTCAACGATCAAGGAAATTTGAAGCCATGTATATGATAAAACTAAAAGCAGGATAGTGTTATACAAAGAACAGATGCAGCACACAGTTGATAATATTAAGTCGAAAAAAAAGAAGGTTGATAATTTTGGCCTCCAGAATGTAAGAAAAACAAGAACAAGTGAAGATAAGTGAAGCAACCAAACAGTTTAACAATAAGGGTAAAATATATGGAGAATTATTTGCCTTAGCATGCTCAAATATGGAGACAAAGATTGAACATGGCAATTGCACTTGCTTTCTTTGCATCTAACAAAGACATTACTTTGGTTTGAAGTAGTGTTGAATCACTGATCCATTGATTTATTAGTTCTTCAATTTTCATCAACTCCTCTTGAGACACTGGTTGTTCGAAATTGAAGTCAAATCAAAGTCGATCAAAGGCTACCAATAAATCAGCTTGTGATGTTTTCTGACCAATCACAATTTTGTAGTAAATCTGTCACAGTATGATGGACTTTTATTAGGAAATGAAATCATAACTTGCATTTTTGTTTCTTTTTACAAAATGACAGAACATTCAATAGAGATATTTGCATACAATTCTATAAATCAATAAGTTCATCGACATAGTGTTGCTAGGATCTCCCTGTCTCCTTAAATGGCATCTTCTTTCTGCAATGCTTTGCAGAATCAAGCATGTTCTTCTTGAGCTGTGGAAATTCAATTTGTTGTGCCAATGGAATAAGTTTTATATCCATGTAGGAACACAACCCTAGGTTTAGAATGTTACTTGTGCCAATAGATCAAGTGGTTTGGAATAGATAATTATATGATCAATGGTTGTAAATAACTAGATGTGCCAGATTGATTACAATAATAAATCAATTATTCTAAAAAACAAATCTGCACCAATAAAAGGATCCATAACAAGCATTGTAAAATTGCAAGAGATATGTAATAATGAAAATTCATGAACAAAGTATTATATAAACTATTATGACATTCACCAGGAGAATGGAGTTCATCAGTAACATCATTGTTACAACTACGACAATAAAACTGCTTTCTCACCAGGAGCATGGAGCTCATCAGTAACTTCTTTGTTAATCAACCTACGGACTTCCCTTGCTTGATCAACATAGTGATGAAGCCACCTTTGATAGCGAATATCATTGATGCCTCATCACATTGTTGGTCATATGCTTCCAAAATCACCTATTTGTGCCCAATCATTAAAACACAGTAAATCAACAACTAAATTGTGCAGTGACTTACAAATGCATTAAGCTAAAATTTTGCAGATGTGCATGTAACCTATGATGGGAAAACCTACAAGACTACCTGATGCTTGAGCATAAAAATCAATCAAGACCATAGAGTCAAGAGATCATTTTTTCCCTTTTTCTTTCCATATCATCATTTGCTTCAAATATCATAAGAGCAATCCTTACCTTGCATTCAATCTCTCGTCAAGCATCCTCTTCCGCTCAGATTCCTACCGTGCGACCCAATCCATCCGAGCCTTCAACTCCTTCCGCTGCCATCGCATGATGTTCCTTAATCTCTCAACCTCCTCCTATGCTAGATCTCTCTACCAGATAGCGACCTCCCTCGCCTCCGCAGAGAAGCCCTCCTCCCTCTCTCTGTGCCTCCCCCTACCCACCTCCGCGGCCCCCACCGCTAGAACCATGTCGTGGACCAACATGTCTCTATGCACCATCGATACGGTGTGCTCATCTGTCGAGGGCGAATGCCGCATTGAGGTCTATTTGCCCTAGACGAAGGAGATGCTCGAGGGAATGCTGAAGCCATTCGTGAAGGCGCTTCACCGAGGAGCTGCTCGCGAGGCTTCGACGAGGAGCTTGTCGCAACGGCACTGCGAGGGGCCAGGGGCAGAGGGTGGGTCGAATGCGTGGCGAAGGAGCTTCACGCGATGGCTATGGTGAAAGAAAAAACTTGTGTGCTATAGGGCCTTTCTCGCAGCGTGCTGCGGCGAGAAAAAAAAGACCTAGACAAACAGACATAGAAACGCGCAAAATAGGATTGGTCAGGCACTTTTAACGGTGTACATGCGGTGAGAATAATTAATTTTTAATATTAACAGTCTACAATATTGCACGTTGCGAATAATATTAATAAATTTAATTATTATCCACAATACACTTAATTAACACACTATGAATAATTTATATTTTTATAATAAAACTTTTAATAACGTACAAATTATACGCTATTATTATTTCATATTAACAAGTTTAGTATTATCCGCAGCACGCTTGATTGACACGCTGTGAAAAATTTAATTTTTTATAATGATATTTTTAATGGCGTACAAATTGTATGTCATTATTATTTCATATTAACAAACATTGTAATATCTGCAGTGCACTTGATTGGCATGCTACGAAAAATTTAATTTTTTTATAGAGAGACTTTTAACAATGCAAAATGCACGCTGTTGGTATTTCATATTAATAAACCTAATATTATCCACAGCACACAAGATTGACGCACTACGAAAAGTTTAATTTTTTATAATAAGATTTTTAACAGTGGGCAAAATGCACGCTGTTATTGATTAATATTAACAGCGTGCACTGCACACTGTTAAAATGAGTATTGACAACATATTGTTTTTGTATGCTGTTGTTTGTAAAAATATAATATTATCCGCAGCGTACAAAATTGGGTGCGTTGTAAAAACTATTATTAACAGCGTGCTATAATTGTGTGATGTTGATAACGTGCTGCGGAAAGTCATATTTGTTGTAGCGTAAATATCATAAATGGTTAAAAGATGGGACATGTACTCTCTATTAATGGAGTTGCATCCGTGGAGTAAAACTCTTGACTTTTTCTTAGTAATCAGTTTCTTATCTTCCTCTTCTTCTCCATTTAAAATGCAAACCATGGCTATTGTTGCATTGGAACTGAGTCCAGGTTACATTTTGTTTCTTAGATTTATTTTTGCATCCTTGTTTTTTAATTTGTTCAATATTTCTGAAACTGCAATCAATTGTATCTTTGTTTGGTGACTCAATCAATGAGGCATCTGTTTATGACTTTTGGGTTTACTCTATTGAACTGGAAGAGGAAAAATTATATTACTGATGAAAACATCCATAAGTTGGACAACTTGTCTCACAAAGTTTAAGGTGAGTTGCTAGCATGTCTTTCAATACTTCTAGTTTAGTACTGATGGTTTAAAAAAAATGTTTATCCATTAACTGTGACCAAGTGCCAACTACGTAACTTCTTAGACTTCTAAAAGTAGTTGCTAAGTTCACATAGGTTTCTTAATATTTAATCAAATTAATTTTTAATCAGTCATCTGCTCATTGTCTTAATTCTTCCTTTATGATATACATTGTACAAGGTGGATAGCACTTACATGTTCAGTGTAGAACGCTCCATATCCAAACTTTGTGAACTTGGTCGAGAAGTAGGGGAAGATGATCGGGGACTGTTTTTGCATTTGGCAGGCCTGCAAGCTCTCGCTTCCATGGTACTCTATTCTATGATCTGTAAGTGTTTATTTTTCTATATTCTGGTATCCACAATGTTCAATTAAAAATTTTTAATCTTATCAGGGCCTAATATCTCTTGTAACCTCATATCTCAGCAAAGAATCATCAAAATTTATCCAATTGGTTCATTTTTGGTGAGAAATGAGAATCCCATAAGTGAGCTAATAGAATAGGAATTATTTTATCCAATTTTGGTCTTATACATGATCAGATTATAATCTCACAGTTCTGATATCATATTAGCAATTTGATCTTGTGTTCGCAGGCTGCATGTCACGCCCCGAGAGTATGCCGTGCCGAAAAGCAAACGGACGGCATCTCCCCTGTACGTGGCAACATATCGGGCTAATACAAGGCCCGTAGGCCCACAACAACAATATGATATACATAGATATCAACATATCAAACGCAGTAAACACAGCGGAAACATACAACAGATAAAACAATATACAATGATCCAACTGTGCACTCTGGAGTGACTTGACACGACAAGAAACATAATAGAAGCCACATCGAAAGCCAAATATATACAACACGTCCGTATATCACAGATACGGAAACAATACGGCTAAAAACACAAACCAACAATCCGTAAGGATACAACAACACGGAAAACATATCCATTCATCCGGTGTGAGATGGGATCACCAAGGAGTCTCGAATGTCCAAGGAATCTTCTACCGTATATCCGGCGACAGGAAGCCTGTGGTCCTGTGGTGGTGAGTATAAACTCGGGGTAATATATAGAAAGTGCATGAACAACATATAAGGATAGATCTACAAGTATACATGTGAAGATCTACAATATACAACATGAGTCCAATAGATGTATGATCATATCCAAATCTAATAACAAGTAACTACGGAAATCATACTCAAGGTATATACTAAATCGATCAATCAACATAAAGTAATGTACCAAGCGTACACGGCGATCAGAATAACACGGATGCTAGATCATCCCGAGCAGTTTACAATAACATAACTCATATAACGTCTAAATCAATCCCATACGACGATACTCCAACATATGAACAATATATGATCACTGTAATAACAATCCACCTGTACCACACAATCACATGATGCTAATCAAATGCAGATACCAGTCTGAATCAACGCATTATCATGCTCAACCCATAGCAGTATATAAAATGCAAATGACATGTATCATGATGAACAAGCATGTGCAACAATCATAGCTCAATCAAATGCAACATCTCACAGGCATATGTAAAACATATATCAAATACATGCATACATATATATATCTGCAATGCATATGCATGGTCATGCCTGCACACCCCACTCGCTACCACGACCCCAGTGTGGCCTAGGTGGCAGGACATGACAACTATCCCGACTCTAGCCGCCACCACCTCGGTGGCCAGGGTTGGGTAGTATGAAACGATGCTTCTTTGCCATGAGCTATATGCTACCCACACGGGTCCTCGCCGCAGCTCGTCTCTACCCATGAGTAGACGAGCACCGCACCCAGGACAACTGCACATCACACGACCACTGTCTATAGTGGGTGAGTGCGCTAACTACCACTCCACACAGTGGCCAAGTGCGCATCTCCAGCTACCACCATCCATAGTGGCCGAGAACGGCACGCACAACAATGCTCTGCCCTCAACCCTGCAACCACTACCCCGAGTGGCCGGGGAGGCAGGATGACTGACGACTCGTCTCAACCACAAGGCAGACCCAGTCGTCAGCATGCATGAAATGTAATGATGCATAACTCACACACAAATCCTCGCAACACTCCCTAACTCACGGGGAGACCTAGTCAACCAAAAGTCAACCATGCAAGGACGACAAATCCGTAATCACAACCTATTTACCTATGTACAGATAAATAGATCCGTCAAACTAACACACTGATATGTATACGATACAACGACCGACCTCATAATTTGGACTCATCACCTAACCTAGTGATGCAACCCAGTAACCCAATCTGAGGTCATAAAAATAACCCTAACCACATGTACTTACTAAACATCTATCAGCTAACACATAATAGGGTTTTATAGTTCCTATCCGTGCTAGATAATCAATGAAGTAACAGAGTATATATCTCAAAGGTCAAAGGCAGTACAAGCATACGATTAAATAAGAGTGGATTTAAGGTAAACAGGTATAAACATAAATCCAAGATCATGCACTGGAATTGATCAAACTATCGGACCAAATAGATATTACCCACCTGATACGAAGCTCGAATAATCCTCACGGTCGTGACCTGCTTCGTATCCCAAACCTGTACATAATAGCAACAATGATTGAGTACAAGTATCCAACAAACGTAGGAACAAAACACTACATCATTCCTATACTCGCATCCTTTCCTCGTCTACGAATTAAAAACTCAATTATCCCAATCTGATACACCATAACCACACTCACAATAGACCACCAACATCCAAAGATCTATTGAAGTAAATAGATCTAAATACACTCAAATAACTATCCAATCATCTAAACATAATCTCAATACTCGAATAACAACCAAGCTCACCACCAATCAATCACACCACTGACTCGCCGTTCTGACAACATACAACCATGAACATAACCGGATCATCTACGGATCAACAACCATCCATTGGACTCATAACACAACAACACAACATCATAAATGACCACTCTAAAATTAACAACAAACAGATTACACTCAAATCACGCGCAACCTCACTGGATCGATGAACGTAAAACCTCCCCAACTCATCCACCGAATAGATCACCACACATATATCAATCACCATTAACACAACCACATTGATCTATAGACAACACCTTGAGCGAGCAGAAAAGCGAACTCACGGCCAAATCTTCACCGAGCTTTTCCCCAGCTGCCTCCTCGGCTCACACAACCACGAACAACCGATCGCCGTGGTTGCTCTCTGACCACCATCTATTTCCTCCCTCGACCTCATTGAACAATCACCCAGATCAATACAAATCTTACCACATAACAACATCTCAATCAGAATTGCAATTACACACAAATAACAGAGATAACAAAGCTTACCGGTTCTAGATCCCCGCCGGCCATCCACCTCCCCTGTTCCCCGGAACAACTGAGCTCCACCACTGCCAAAACGATCCAAGCTAAATCAGAAACCCCCATCGAGATCTCATCTCACAAGAGGAAGAAGATATACCTTTACCTATCCTCGACAGGAATCGTGAAATCCATAGCTAGAACCTAGATCTCATCTCAAGGTAAGAAGGAGATCAGCTCTTACCTGGCTACGATGCCAATGGAGCCGATCCGGCTTCCCTCATCGCCGGCAGACATCAACGGCTGCTCACTGCTGCGGCGCCAACATGTCGATCCACCAAAGGAATTGCCGAGATCCCCATGCGAGAACTCACTGACCTTCGGCCGGAGATCAACCAAGTTGGCGGTGCCGTCGACTTCTCTCACCGGGACGCCGACGAGCTGAGGAGATCGGCCGACGCATGCGAAGCGAAGAACCGAGGCGGAGAAGAGAAGGAGATGGTGAAATCGCGATGCATTCGTTTCGTTCGGTAGGCTTTAAATGTCGTTCGACCGATTCGATTAAACCAACCCAATCCAATTTGGTTCAGCCCTTAACCCAAGTCAAACCAATCAGCCCAAGCCCAATACAGCCCAAGCCCATTCCAAATCAAGCCCAATTTCAAATAAGCCCAATTTCCAGCCCACAGATTCTAGCCCAATCCGAAACCAGCCCAATGGACTCAATCCAACTAGTTAAACCCAATTAACCCATTAATTAAATCCAATTAATTAAAGGGTTAATCCATAAATTTTTTTTTTTCCCTACTTTACACTGCAGCTGAGTTCATTGGCACATACATCATAGTTTTTATAGGATGTGAATCAGCATTTGTCACCCTAAGCCTAAGTGGCATCAGTTTTACTTGGCGTAGCCTTCGCTTGGGGAGTAGTTATAAGAGCTTTGGTCTACACATTTGGCCACATCTCCAATGCACCTTTCAATCCTGCAGTGACCATCGCTGTTGCGGTTGCTGGTAAATTCCCCTTGAATATTTTACCATCGACGGTCCTAAGAGCGGACTAAATCTTATTTTTTGACTGAAAATATACCTGATCCTAGCTTGTATCAATTACCTTAAGGTTCTACTCTACGCAGTGGCTCAAGTGTTCGGATCAGTCTTTGCTAGCTTCACACTGAAATGGTTATTTTATGGAAATCCAGCAGAAGTCATGCTTACTCTTCCTTCCTATGGCACAAACAATCTGAAAATTATTACACGGGAGATCACCCTCACATTCATCTTGATGCTTTTTATCAGTGGTGCTGCTGCTGATGGCAGAGCAGTGTGGCTTTCAGTACTTTCAGAAAAACATATTTCTGTAGCGGTCGACTCCAAAAGCTAATTCGTTGGCTCCTCAGAACTTTTGGTTAACGGGTCAAGGAGCTCTCAGGAGTTGAGTGGGAGGCGCAGTCTTTGTTGACCTTCTCATAGCTGGGTAAGTCAACTGCTGGAGTACCATTTTTATTTTATAGGGGTGGAAGATTAATATCTGTGCACCCGGCTCATATGTTTTCCTTTCTTTAATCCATGTTTAATTCATCATTTTTTATTTTTATTTTTGCAGCAAAGTTATTTTTATTTTATTGGACCTGCAATTTCAGTGCAAAAGTTCGATAGGGTTCTTCTGGCTTTATGTAGTTGCACCGGTGATTGGTACGTGCAGTTGCTGGATCAACCTTGTACAGCTTCCTCAGCCTGGCAGAAATTCTAATGGGAAGAGTGCAAAAAGAAATATTGAAAAGAGGATAAATTCCAATATAATCGACTAAAATCTGTATATTTAGAGTAGAGGTAAACGTATTGTTGGTTTATGGCATTGAAGATTTCTATTGCCTAACTACTATCTTGCCGAGATTAGATTACACCAAATTTCATGGAGCTCTCTCAGATCTTTTAGCTCTCTTCTGAACAAACTATCACGATGTTATTAGTTATGTTTCCATGCTTTATTTTATTTTGTTTTAGGTGAGATTATAGATTAAATTTTGAATGAGAATATATTGTCGAAAGAATATTTCCCAAGATAAATATTCTGAAATCAGCTAATTCGTGTTAAAAGTAAATAATTTAGGTGAGTGAGCATCTGGAATCTATCTTCTTGAAAATCCCTTTCTGTTGAAAAAAAATAGTTGAAAAAGTTTGATATTTGACTGTGGAAACAGTTATTCTGACTGTTGCAATGACCAAATGTGTTTTGATACATGCTTCCTTGTTGTCGGTAGTCATTTCACTGTAATATATTCCAAATCCAAATTATTTTGTGGAACTCTTGGCTTCACTAACTCCATGAACTGGAGCAAGATGAATCTTTTGTTCATTATTTATAAAGAATATGTGAGTCTTCAATTATTGAAAATCAAACTTAATCATCTCTGATCTCTTTCCTTAAGAAGATACTGATTTATCCCTTGACGGCATGTGCTTTTTTCCTTAAGAAGATACTAATTTATCCCTTGACGACAAGTACTTTTTATTTTTCATGTTATATATATTTTTATCTCAATTTATATTCTTTCATAGGGCTTCTGTGTTTAGTACTTTTCTTTATAGACCAATGTTTGATCTTTTTTCTTCTACTGGAAACAGATTGTCGAAGTGATGTTGAGTAACTATGAGGTTCATCAAATTGGTTTTGACAATAATAAGCATGATTTCCAGTCAACTTATGATCAGAATAAATGGGTAGATGAAATTATTAGGGTAGAAGATAATGTTTCATCTTTCCAAAACTCCTAGAAGAAGGTTCAGATAGTACATCAGATCATGAACATGGAATTTGATGCCACTGTGTAAGACTTTCACTGTTAATGTATTTTTTTTTCTTTAACTATTTATCTTGTTTCTTAATTTTCAGTGCCAGAACTTCACTTTTTATTCATTAATTTTCCTTCTGCAATTTATCTTGTTTCTTTCAGTTAACATCTATGTTGTTAACCAAGGACTTGACAAAATGCCCTGCACACTGGTCAAAAGTTAGCTTGCAGAATATGGCTAAACTTGCTGGAGAAGCAACCACTGTAAGACGAGTTTTAGAGCTTTTGTTTCGTAAACTTGACAATGGAAAGCACTGGTCCCCGGTGAAGGGAGTTGCTTGTTCTGTTCTATCTGAATTGCAACTTCTAATGGAGAATTCAGGTAATTTCTATTTATTTTTCCTTTGTTTTCATGTTTTTCTAAACATAACCTCTGTCAACTTTCAGGACAAAACAATGATATGTTGATATCTACTTTAATAAAGCACCTAGATCATAAGAATATAGGCAAGTAGATTGTCATGCAGGTCAATATCATCAATGTTGCTGCTCATCTTACATCGCAGGCCAAGCTTCAAGCTTCACTATCTGTTATCACTTCTATTAGTGATTTGATAAGGCATTTGTCCTCCAAGTTATGCCTCCTCAAGAATCATTTTGGAAAAGTTCAGACTCAAGCGATCCAATGCCAATGGATCCCTAGTAAATGTAAGGGAAAAAAGATACGGCTACGGAAAAGGGGACAGATGGTCAAATGCAAAAAAGTCTGATGCAAACTCTGGTCAATAAAGAGGTGACTCTTTCCAAAGCAAAAGTCAGAGCATGGTGTTTCCTCATGTTGATAAATCAACAGAGGGGAAAGATGTTGGCAGACTTGAAGAGGAAGTAGGCATTGTAACTTTTTTAGTCATTGAATGAAATATTTTACAATCACCGATTGGAGTGATATTCTCATGTCTGTTGAAATTTTCTATAGATTTGACCATGTTTTGATTTTTCTTGGTCAGTAAGTTGAGTTGGACTCGATTGGAGACTGATTTCTTATTGAACTTGTTGAACATTGTCCGATCCAATTTTAATGAAAATGGTGCTCACTTTTTTAAATCTACATGGTTCATTTAATTGATTGACCGTGATTGACCTCCCTCTCAATTCTATGGAACTAGGATGAAAGGACCATTAGGTTGACAGTTCCAACTTTTTGAAGGTTATAGATTTTTTTTATATATATTATTTTATTTTATTTTTCTCTCGTCTCTTAATGAATAACTATTGTATATTATTTTTTGATCATATAAAATTAAAAAAATAAAAATTAGACCGAAATAGAAAACTTATACCAAACATATTTTTTAATTTCCTTTTCTAGAAAATGGAAATACATTTTTTGTTTTCTAAACTATATTAGAAAACATTGAAACATAAAATGAAAATGAAAATAGGAAATTTTCTACGAACCAAACGCCCCGTTAAACTTCATGTAGCCTTGCCGTTCTTTTAAAGGGTAGAGTCAAAGCTCTTTGAGATGAGTAATTAGTTATTTGTTTTATCTATTTGCTTTCTCCTCGATTGTTCAATTCAATGTTTTTGTCTACAAATGATTAATACACAATGAAAGAAAACATAAATTAAATCACAAATTCACAATAAATGAAGATTTTATGTAGTTTAAAACCCCTTAGTTCTTACTCTACAGTCTAATTCTAGCAATAGCATCATTTTCTTTTTTCCTTCTTATATTCTTTCCGAATATAGAGAAACATCTTACAACTAAATATAAGCACAATTTGAATAATACACATGAAATATGAAACATTATATAAATAATCATTTACAAGTGTGATCTTTAATTATTTGTTGGTTATTTAGTTGCTTAGAATACTTTTTGAAGGTTTGGAATACAATAACAATTTCTCTTTAAAGTTTCTATAAAGTAGAACCTTCAAACATCTCCAAAGTCCTTTTTTTATAAGTTACATATCGAGGCTGATTTTTGTTTAACAATCGAATAGTAAAAATCATTCGTCAATTACACCATTATAGATTCGAGCACTACACCTACAGAATGATTCTTCTAACTCAACTTTAACTAGTATTAATAGGCTGCTCATTACCATCAATCGAACTACTTGATCGATTGTCAAACATTTTATGTGTTGTTATAGTGCTATTAATCGATTGATCCTCTCCGTCAATCAATTGCTAATCTTAGCAGTTGATTGATCGCATCTAAAATCTCTGAAATCCGCCTAAACCCTTGATTTTGGGGTTTATGGTTCATCAGTTTGATTGATACTCTCAACAATTGACTAATACTCCTATTTTTGTCTTTCCATAGTTTAAATCTCATTTTGTCTAATATCCAATTAACTATAATCTATCAAGACTTCTCTCACTTAACATTCTATCATCCTTAACTTGTCAAGACTTCACATGCCTAACATTTGGTCAATCTTGGTATGTCAAGAATTTACCATTGTTAAACATCCAGTCCTTCTTGATATGTTTTGAACTTTCTATGCCATGCATAACATTAGGGGACTTTTGATTTGTTAGGACTTCTATTTACATGCCTGACATATGATCCTTTGTGATATATTAGAACTTCTGCCACTTGCCAAATGTCCAATCCACTATGACCAATTTAGACTTCTCTTTTCGTCTCGTGCCAAATGTCCAATTCTTCATGACCCACTTGGACTTCTCTTATTGTATCGTGCCAAGTGTCCAAGGCTCCACAATCCACTTGGGCGTTACTTCTCTCATGTCAATTGTCTGATTAACTGTAATTCACTTAGACTTCACCATTTGTTAATTCTTTGTTGGATTTTTGATTGCGAAGTGTCCATCAATTTCATAATTAACCTGAACTTTTCATTTAATTATCAACATCGAAACTCTTATCCATCTTGATCAACCAATCTTAGATCGATTACATCAACAATCTCTCTGTCTCAGTAGTTTTCTTTTCTACATCGAACTTGGTCACCCTTATTAATTAGCATAATTAATTAGTATAATTAATTAATTTAATTTGTCATGGTCCGCAAAAATGAAACAAACATAATAAGTACACAACTAAGGATATAAAAAAACAATATGAATGGAAGTTGAAAAAAAAAATAGAGATGATATCATAATTATTTTTATTTTCAACTACTAAATAATTTGAGCTTAGAAAGAAAGAAAAAAAAAATCACCTCCATTCGATCAAGGAGACAAGCCAACCGAGATGACTACTTCCAATGAGGACAACAATTGCTTTTCAGCAACTTTCAGTAGGACGATAATGAATACAACAATAATAATCAAATTTTATTCACTACGTATGATCGATAATTAATATTTAGATCCCCACAGAGATAACATGGTTGGTAAAGTACAACGGTGCTTACAGAATTGACATGAGTCTATTCCGGAGAATATCTAAAATCCTTTCTTAGATTCAGATGACTCCCATATGTCTTGGCCACCACATCAAGACATATATGACCCTCCGTGATTTATCTCTCTCACAATAGCCGTGGGACAGAGGGGTTGCTAAGTTGACGGTTGCAACTTTATTATAGATAATTAATATTTAGAAAAAAAACAATTTTAATTTCTAAATGGATAGTTACGAATCTGCTACTCCAATCTCCCACTGGAGAAAGCAAAGAAGTGTGAGTTGTCAATAGGAACAAGTCCCTCGAAATATCGACCAAATCACTGCCTATTGGACATAAGATCTTATATTGACGGAGGACATGATTTATACATTAGGTTGCAAATGAATACGATTGGATTTAGTTTATAATTCTCGATAACTTTTTTATTTTGTAGAATCATCAACATCAAAGAAGAAGAAGCATGAGTTGAAAATAGCCACTCTAGTCAGGGTTCGTCGGAACGGATGTGAAATGGTTAGAACAAATGTTTCGGAATCGCAACGCCTTATGTCGCGCTAGATTTCTGGCCAAGAATGATCTACGGGAAAGATAGCGACATGGCCATTCTGGAACAAAAATGGAGGCATTCTGGATCGAAAATAGAAGTGTTCGTGATGGTTGTCGTGACTGTTTAGACGAACCCTGACTCTAATGATATTGGGATTTCTACTACTATGTCGTCTAGTTGTATTGGCGAGAAGGATAAAACAAAGCTCAAAATCAAGCAACTGGGACTCACATTGAGTCCACGGCCAAGGGAATCAAGTTGTATTGGCTTTGTGTGAATATTCTCTTTTGGAAGAAAAAAATTTCAATCATGGTGCTCTCTCTCACAGGTGACATAGAGAATCACTCTTTGTAGTCAAGGTAATTACGTTCGGTCTCAGTGTCCTTCATCGTCCCTCATTGTTAATCTCTCGGTGATGATGAAGGAAGGCAAATCATGGAGACTATATCCCTTGATCCGTTGGTTAGAAATAACAGAGAGCTTCTGAGTCCGAATGAGAGTTTTAAATTCAACATCAAAATTCAATCCCTATCCACATATAACAATATCTACTCTGCTCTAGCCAATGAACCGTTCCGAGGGAACATACATGGAGAATCACTCTGAACATTCAAATTGGATGCCTATTGATGTTGTCTCACTCTGAAGTCTGAATCATAGACTTCGAGCATTCTCACCTTTCTGATTGAGCAATTAGAACATTGTAAGTTCTTCAATTGAACAAATTGTTATTTCTATCGTATATGCTTTAAAGTTGGCTAATATTCGAGTTCTCTAATATAGTGAATAAATGGCACTTGAGTATTGACAATTTTTCTCCATTTTGATTAGGTCATCATCCGCGCGCAAAGGTTGGAATCTGCCAACCTAACGACTTCCATCGATCTGTCCCACGACTATTGTGAGGGAGGTAAATCACAGAGGATCCTATGGGCCTTGACGTGATGGCCAAAATATATGAGGGTCATTTGAATTCAAAAAAAAGCTTTAGACCTCATCCGGAATCAACTCTTATCTTATCCGTAAGCTTCGTCATGTCTTAGCCACCATGTTATCTCCATGGGGACATGCTTAGGTCATCATAAACCTTATTAGGGTAGATGAAATAAGTGGACAAAATATTGCGCTACAATTTTTCCCATTAAACAAGAGGATCAATTAGATTATGCAATCCCAATAACTCTGGGCCTCAGTTGTCATGTGTCTTTTGATACAAGAATATCAAAATATTATAAAGTGATCTAAAGAATTTGATAGTGACAAATATTGATTAGATAAAAATTAAATACAATTTTACCTATCTATAACTGAGAGCTTGATTTCATGGATACTAATGGATGTTATAGCAAGTTGAATAACTGGATTATGCAGTTGGTCCTCACTTGTCAACATCATCACTATTTCAATATTGTTGATCTATTTTTACTATTATTTTGTATAAGACTCATTTAGATACGACACAAAACTCCTTTTCTTGGTTATGATTGATTTAGTATATCTTAAAATTATAAAAGAAGAATTTGATACAAGAATATTAAAGTAGTGCTTTACGGTTAACTTTACATAGTGATCTAAAGACTTTGATAATGCCAATATTGATCAGATAATAATTAAATACATATTTCATCTACCTGCAAGTGTGAAATTGATTTCATTGACAGTGAAACCTCCTTCGATGCTAGTTGAAGTTATAGCAGGTTGCTTTATTGGACTAAGGAGTTGATCATCACTTGTCAATATCGTCACTACTTCAATTATTGTCAGTCTGTCTTTACTATTATCTCCTGTACACATGAAGGACTTATTTGAATACAATGTAAAACTTTTTTTTCCTCCCAAATTTTATATGATTGCAAAGTTATCAGAAATATATTTTAAAATTTTAGATAATATTATGTAGATATAAAAGAATGTGTATATTGAAATTAATACTTACATATTCTAAAAGATTTAAACTTGTATCAGTTTAACTGAATACTCTATTTTTTTTTCCGCTTATGATTTCTTATATTATCACACCGAAGCTAAATACATTTGATTAGAATGAAAACACTCAATGAGATAAATACTCGTCATATAACCATTACAATTGAGAATTTGAATGTTAGTTTCTATGATAAATTTACTTGACCGGAAAAAAAAAAATATTAGGACAAGACAAGACAAATTAGGAAAACTTAATATTTGGCATTGAAATCTTGAGCGGCAAGAGGAATAAACTGTTCGATAATGATGCGGGACGGGTGAAATCTGTTCACTCCTTTTTCAATGCAGTGAAGCACTGAGGGAGATCTCAGAGGGTTTTCACAGGCCGCAGTCAGTAGAGAATAAGAAGATGAAGCAGATGAAACGCAAGAAACCCACGTCAGCACTCGAGACTCAGACACAAGATGTAACGTGGTTCGGAATAAGGATTCCTACTCCACGGAGGTGAGCTTTTCTCACCGGATGCAGTGCCTAAGCACCTTCACTATGAAGGTCCTCCTTTACGGAAAGCAAGTTCCCGAAGGTGGAGGAGAAAGACCTCTTACAGTGATATCACAAAACGAGAAAAATACAAGAGATGTAACAATCGACAGATCTCCGTCCTTCTTCTCCGGCGAGGCAGTTGTCGCTCTCCTTCTTCTCCTGCGTCCCCTTCTCTCTTGCTGGGTGGGAATAATTGCGGATCCTTTCTTCCTCCTCGCTTCCTCCCTTTTATCTTCCCCTTTCCTTCATCGTAACGTCGTGGGTTATCTCCATCGTACACGTGGCCACCACCTTCACCTGGAGAATAATTCTGTTACAGATATAAGGAGTGAAGACTCCTTGGAATATTGCGTGGGGCCTCCCAGGCCGTTGCCTAACACCTTTTCCTCTACTTTTCGGGAAACTAGGTTAGAATATCTCCCTCAACCCTCCGCATTGAGTGAAGCTAGCTTAGGTCTATAGCCCACGGGTGCCCTAGCCCTAGGATTCCTCATCAACCCGAACCAATTCCCCTTTTCCCCGCACCAGACTTCCTTCGTATAACCGTATCGATCAAGCTAAGTCGACCCTCTATCCATCCCGCTTAATTATCTTCTTGCTGAACCAATTCTTGCTCCACTCTTTAGCGAAGTGCCTTCCGTCTCTTCTTTGTTGTACCAATTGCTTCTGCTAACTCTCCCGTGCCAATTGTTTTCGATATTCTCCCGTACCAATGACCTCTGATATTTGCGCCCGGACCAATAGCCTCTGATATTTGCGCCCGGACCAATGCTTCCTTTTCTCCCTTCACTGAACCGAATATTTTGGCTCGGATCATGGGCCCCCACTAACCCTTCTATTGGGGATTATGTAGAAAAGGTACCAGCAGTATCATTAGTCAACCCCGAAAAATAGTCAAGCGAAGTTATAAGCTTGACTTTCCAAATGTACATGAAGTTTCTGACCTACTCTTCATTTCTCAACTTAGATCCATCCGTTCCCTTATACCTCCCTTAGGTATACTTAAGGAGGCCCGATGGGCTTATGGGCTCCGCTTCTTCTTCTCCTTTTGTGCAGTTGAATCGTCACGGAAAACCCTATATAAACCCCTGCCTTCTCCTTTTAGGTATCGTTTAGTGTGCTTAACAATCCAGCCTGTTCTTCTCCTTCCGTGATTTTCACCGGCGGCGTTTCGGCGACCCAGTCCTTCCTTTCCCCACACGATTCTTCCTTAACCTCCGAGTAAGTGCTCTGCTTTGTTCGCACCCATGGCTCCTAGGACCATCTCTTCACCCGCCTGGTATGAACATACCATAACCCAGTTAGATTGTAACCATTATTTCTTTAATATTAAGAACAACTACATAGACCCCTCTATAAAATGTTGTTTCACGACTAAACTGCATCGGCCTCATAATCCTCCCTCCGGCTTGACATGCTTTTTCTCCGAACAATTTCTTAACGGCCTATCCTTGCCGGTACCGTCGGTCTATTTGGACCTTCTAAACTTCTATGGACTACCCCTGAACCAATTCACCCCCAACTCCTTTCGAATTTTATCGGGAGCTCACATAGTATTCCAACACTTGAACCTTTCTTTAACCCCTGAAATATTCCATTGCTTCTTCCAACTAAAATCTTCTAAGGCAGGTCTCTTCTATCTATCTAGTCGTTCAGACTGCCAATTCTTGGTGAACCTACCCACTTCCCACAAGGGCTGGGAAGAATTGTATTTCTTTGTACAGCTTCCCGAGTCTCTGCCCTATTCTGATACATGGAAGGGAAATGAGGACCAAATGCCCCTTCCCGGAAGTGTATAAAGTATTAGGAGAGTTACATTACTGCTCAAACCATCTAATAGAAACTCCTCTTTTAAGCCACTTTGGATTGTCTCCCCTACCTTTGACGACTTCGATTGCTGTAGGTAGGGTGATACTTACCCTGCAATATGACTTCTTTTCTAGGTTATTCATTTTTCTTATCAGTATACCTTGCAGATAATCTAATGCAGAAGGCTTTGGTGGAAGGGGAGGCGATCGAGGCGGCCAAGAAGAAGAAAACATCGACTAAAAGAGGCAAGTCGGTGCGACTCAGTCATCCCGGAAAAATGCGACTCATCAAGAAAGGAGCCTCAAGTTCATCGGCTCTTCTTCCCTTATCTTCAGGCCAGTAGGTCTCAACCACTAACCATTTATGAGCCAAGAAGGGGAGGCAGTACCTCCCCTGTCCCTTCTTCATCTCCCCAAGGAGGGGATTCTCCCTCCCAATTTCTTCATTCCTCCCCATCTGCACAAAATTCACCCCTACCTTCTCATACAGAATCCCTCCCAGCTCCTATACCTTCCGACTCAAGAGCTGCTCCTACCCCCCTTCGTCGTATCAGACCCCCATCCTCCTCTGAAGGGGAGGATCCTTCCCTTCCTGTTCCTCCGAGGGCCACGTTGGGATCCCTGCTGAAGATTCGGCACCCCTCGGAGGTGAAATTCTTCAATCATTCGGGCATACAAGGCCCATGTGAACAAGTGAGCAAACTGTTGGCAGAGGTATCTACTCTTTCTTTTCCTCCTCTTCATTATGGGTATCTCTATATGCCGATATATACTGATAACTTTTCCTTCCATTCAGCGTCCACCCGACCTAACAACAACATGGTGGTTGGTGGCCCAATTCCAATCTAGTGTGGAAACTTCGCCACTTTGCCGTATCACAACAAAAAGAGCTCGTTCGGCGGTTGAACGAGCAAGAGGCCAAGGAAGCGGACTTTAGGGGCCAGTGCGAAGATGTCATGATGCAACTAGCCCTGGTCCGAAGCGAGAAAGAGGAGCTGCAATGAAAAAATGAAGAACTTGAACAACGCCTCTTTTTGCGATCCGGTAGCTGCAGCGGTAGCGTCGACCCGTGGAAGGGAGTACAAGGGATCTCTTTGGGGCGCCATGACCAAAGGCTGCGACTCCTCGACCACTATTATGCGGCTTGATAGAAGCGACAAGCAGATTGGAGCGTCGAGCATGGGAAACCACCAAGGAATCATATCTGAGAGAAATGCGAGCTTTCCTCCATGGTGGCGGCTCTTTCTCACACCTTATCGTCGGTGGCTCGGCCCAGATCTACCCTCCACCGAGGAGTACCTAGAACTCTTTGACCTTGGGGGGCAAAGCTATAAAGGCACCAGAAAGAGATGCTTTGGCGGCTGAATTGGTAGAAAGTCAAGCTCAGGTGGTTTGATATCAGGACCAACTGAAGGAGCAAGAAGCCGACCTCAAGGGACGCTATGTCAAGAAGGGGGTAGACTTATTTATACTAGGCTTTGAGGGGTCCTCGGCTCAAAATGCCGAACAAGGATACCCGCCTCCTGGTACGGACACCAGCTATTTAGATCCTACGGAGGCGCTAGCTAAGTGTCCACCCGAACTTTTTGAGTTGTAATTTCTACTATTTTCCTTTTTGGTAATTTTGTCACTAGCCTTTCTTTTGCTTCTGAATGAGGAATTTGTCCATATGTTTAATTATCATTGTCTTGTCATGTTTCTTGACGGATCGGGAATTCTGAACCAATTTTAAACTCCTCCCTTTTATACCGTTATCTCTTTTCCCGTATCATATGGCGCAATCACCTCGTTGGTTCAGGCTTATTGGAAAAATCTTGAATAACATTATTCACCTCCGCCCCAATTTCGATTCGGGAATCCGCTTGAAGTATCTTGCCTGATACTATTCATTAAATCCGATTTCAGTCGAGGTCCGCTGAAGTATTTTGCTTGATATTATTCACATCCATCCCGATTTGATTCGTAGGTCCGCTGATATCTTGCTTGATATTATTCACATCCGTCCTGATTTTGGTTCGGAGACTTGCTTTAAGTGACTCTTGCCTATTAGTTTTCCCCATTCCTTTTGCCGCTTCGGAGACTGCATCAATCTCTTTGTCTTCTTCACCTTCCCAAGAACTTCTGCCGTCGCTTTTCTTCCATTATAAATCATTGCCCTCCATGTCTCTCCTCTCATATCTCACTATCATGGCTTCAGAGGGGCACCCCATCGAAATGTCTTCAAACTCACAATCTTTCGAGCTGCAGGACTGGGTTTCTGAAGACACTGAAGATTCAGAGACCCGCTCAACTGCCACTTCCGCTTTTCGTCCTCTTCCTTTTCCACCTCACACTCCAACTCCAACCCCTCCTACAGGGAGGTCCTTTCGTGCTCCCTTCCCTTCCTTCCGCAATAGAGTGTGGAATCCTCCCTTCACACAGGAGTATACGGGAGACCCGTCGATTGAACTCCCTCCACTTCCACCAGTGCTGGCTTTCATCCCAGTCCCCCCGGCGGAAGCTCATCCTTCTCCGTTCGATGAAGGTCCATCAGTTCCTCCTCCGTCCCAAGGCGAGCGCTTCAAGGTCATCTTGGCGCCTTCTCCCCCCAAAGAGACCTCTCCCGCCTCGTCTGTTAGGAGTAATCAGAGGAAATCTATATAAATCAAATTAATGTAATCATTTCAAATATATCAATAAAAACGAGGGAGGGAACTTGATATTTGATTTTGTCTTTTTCTCGTAGAAGGTTTCTGTCTTCAAAAGGACGGTAATCTGGTCCGAACATGCCTTCTTCTGCCATCGCCCGGGGATTCAGACCCTCTTAATTACAGTTATAGTCCCGTCGACCTTCCCACTACTGCCCCCACATTTCCTCTTCTTTACTGGCATTTATGGTCTCTATTTCTTCTACCAATAAATGCACTTTTCCCCTTCGTCGCTATAAAAGTCCCCGACCCTTACCTGATAGCTTCCATCCTTTCCTTTTCTCTTTATTTGCCATGGACAAAATATCTGAACAGGGCAGCATTTCCTCTCCTTCTGAAGAACAAATAAATGATCGCCGATACATAGCTAGCCTGGAGGAGCAAGTGAAGTACTTACGTGAAGAAACTTCCGATGTCGCTCCCTATGCCAACAATTGTCGCAAAGGAATTGGCCAAACAGATCTTCTGCGTGTCTTCTGGCAGAACTATTGTACCAACCTCAACCATACAAGGAGCTCCTCCGTTCCTCCCAACAAAGAACTGTAATACTCAAGATGTATAAGGGTTTCTGTTTGTTATTTTCCCTTGTAAATGACTCAAAATATGTAATTCTTTCGCATCAATGAACTTTCCCAGTATCTTCGGAATTGTGTCACGCTTTACTTCTTTCGTATTCACATAGACTTACATATAACTGAGGCATATTTCGGCTCTTCCGCCTTTTTACTCTGCTTGGTATATAGAACCATTAAATGAATTGACTCTTCTATTTTGCAAGAATAAAACAATATAAAGTTAAACAAGGACTTCAACTTCTCCCCCTTTACGGGGACAAAAGGTAATATATAACTGAGGAAATCTCAGCTCCTCCATTCCGCCGTCACACGGGGATATCTTCCGCTTCGTGGGGATAAAATTTTTGAGTATAACCGAATGAATTTCGGTTCTTCCATTCTGCCACCACACGGGGATTTCTTCCGCTTCGCGGGGATAGAAATTTTGTATACATAATATATAACCGAGGAATTTCGGTTCTTCCGTTCCGCCACCACATGGGGATATCTTCCGCTTCGCGGGGATAGAAATTTGGTATACATAATATATAACCGAGGAATTTCGGTTCTTCCGTTCCGCCACCACACGGGGATATCTTCCGGTTCGCGGGGATAGAAATTTTGCATATAATATATAATCGAGGGATTTCGGTTCTTCCGTTCCGCCACCACACGGGGATATCTTCCGCTTCGCGGGGATAGAAATTTTGTATATATATAATATATAACCGAGGAATTTCGGTTCTTCCGTTCCGCCACCACACGGATATCTTCTCATGGATAGAAATTTTGTCTATATAATATATAACCGAGGAATTTCGATTCTTCCATTCCGCCACCACACGGGGATATCTTCCGCTTCGCGGGGATAGAATGTCACGCCCCGAGGGAGTCTCCGCCAGACAAAAAAATCCGGCAGCACCTCCCCTGTACGGGTGACAATACCAATTTTTATACAAGGCCTACACGGCCACTATACATCGGTCAACACGACCGGAACAAAAACATCTACACACGCAGATCATAAGGCCTCAGGCCAACCATCATAGTAAATAAATGAAATCTATAACATCTAGACTTACCCCTTCTGCCATCTGAGCAGGAATACTCAACCGAAATCCAATCGAAATAAAAATCCGATCAAAGGTCCCTAAGGACATACCAAAACATCCACAGGTACAAATATCCAACTCCAGTCCTAAACATATATTCTAATCCAAATACCCAAAAACCGTAAACACAAATAACAAAATACACTTCCACGATTTAGGGTTTGGCTGGACTCTCCTAACAGCTCCATCCTGAAATAGATATAAAACCACGGGGTAAGTTCAAAGAACTTAGCGGATACTAGTCGATATGAATAGTAAGAAATAGCTAACAATACTAATCATGCCAGTACAGTCTCATATATATGGTAAGCAAGAAATAAATGCAAAAGGACTGTACTCACCTGAGTCTCCTACTGATATAGGAGCATGTGCCCTACTATAAGAGATAAAGTCATCACCATATAAGAATATGAATCAGTATGCATGACAATCATATGCAACATCCAAGGCATCAATACAATAATGCAAAGAACACAATACAAATGCAATCCAGTGCAAAATGCATGGCGTGCATATGACATGGTCACCCCCGACGCCGCCTCACACGCGATAGCGATGGGGAGTGGGCTATGACAACTGCACTGCACTCTGCCATCACTACTCTGAGTGGCCAGAGTGGGCGAGGATCTTTGTCGGAGTACACCTATCCTCCGCCCCCAAACATAGTGGGGAGCTAAGCTCTCATCTCCCTGTCATAGACCGGAGGAGGGATCCTCGCCGCTACCACGCCGCTCGTCGCTACCCATGAGCGGTCCAGCGGAGCCTGACAGAGCAACTGCACACACCCTCTGATGTACCACTAACCCATGAGTGGCAGTGTGTGCCATGTAACTGGCTGCGGGCTCAACAATAATGGAACCCCGTCCAGCCAGCATGCAATCATGCAAGATGGTGCATGATACTAAAGCATGTAAATCCTACTCAAATTATATATCCGAATAATATGTACAATCAGTATGTACATATCCATAATCCAAGTACTATGATCCAAATAAAGCAGAAGATATAAACATATCTGATCAAATGCATGTATCTAGTAGGCACAAAAACATACTAGGCATATAAACCTGAAAAGTAGTGCATGCTATCCTAACTCCCCTCTCAACTTGACTATATCTAAAGATAAGTCAAAGTACACTTTGATAAAATATTGAAAAGAACGAATCGTCCGACTGAACTCCGCCGTGACTAAAACTCGTGATAGCATAACTATAGTTAAGCACCAAAAAGCAATTCAACAACAAATCGAATACTTAATCGATTTCCTTTATATCCAAATTAACCCAAACTATTTCCAATTTTCCCTGTCCACAAATATCCATACAATTAATATAGCCCAATTAATTCCAAATCAATTAACCTAATTCATCACCTACAAAAATATCCTCAAGATCAAACAATATCACCCAAATCCCATATCCTCCGAATACCGTACCGATCAACCGAATAACACCGAAATCATGCTTACCGACCCTAGGATCCCACCGACAACCAATCCTTCCCCCAAATCAGATCCCAACTCCATTTCCTAAATTCACAAAATCCCAACTCACAACCCACTCCATATATCATACATCCATAATCTAGCAATTATAGATAAAGAGAACAGTAAATCCAGCTTACCAGTCCTAGAAAACTCCACTGGCAGCCTCCTTCCCACTTCCTTTGTCCACTGGAAAAATTGGTCGTTGCCCTTGCTCTGGCGACCACCGACGCAATTCCTCTTCCTATCCATTATTCACTGGCTCCGGATCAACTGTCCATTACAGACCGAGCTCAACCAAGGAAGACGATCCACGATAGCCCTAAAATCCCGTCCAAAGGCAAAAGCAAGCTCTTACCTTGCTCCGGTAGAGACTCGTCGCTCCGCACCGACAGACCAAGACAACTGCCAAGACGCGCCGCGCCCCGATGCGACTTCCACCGCTCCGCCGCCTATCTTGTCGCGAGGATAAGGAATGAAAGGTGGATGGAGTCGGCGAGCCCCGCCGTCGGCAGAGAGGATCGCAAGAGAGACCGAGCTCTAGGAGGGAGAGGTCAGCGATGTTTTGGCGGCTTAGGTGGCGATGGCGATCTGCGAGCTCGACGGCGATTTTGATCGCGCAGAAGGATCGCAGTTTCGATCGGCGAGAAGAATTCGGAGAAGAGGGGAAATCGCGAATCAAAAGGGTGCGCCGTGAGAAACCGTTCGGGAATAGGTGGGCTATGGGAAAAATAAAAAAATGGAGGAAGATTAATAAAACCTAAACCTAGGTTTAGGTATTTAAAACATAGGGTTAATTAAACCCATTAATCCATTAACTAGATAATTTAATCTTTTCCCATATGTTAAGAGAAATTCCACTTAAATTTGAAAATATTTGGAAAATTCCATAGGATATTTTCCTAATTACCAATTATTATTATTTTATTTTTATTTATTTATTTATTTTTTTTTTTCGATATCTTACATTCTCCCTACTTATAAAAATTTGGTCCCCCAAATTTCCTACTCAAGTACTAACAAGCAATGTCACGCTTCAACTCAAGTACTTAGGGAAAACCACACATCAAGTACTAAGTAGGGTACTGAGCTTGAATCTTTTCCTCAAGCTCCCACATAGCCTCCTCATCTGTGAGGTGACTCCACCCGACCTTGACAAGTCGCACTATCTTGATTCGCAACTGTCGTTCCTTGTGATCCAAAATTCGTACTGGAACCTCTCGTAAGTAGCATCAGTCGTTGAATGGAACCCGATACATCCGATAGAATGTGTAGAGTCCGACATATACTTCCTCGAGATGAACACTTGAAACACATCACGGATGCCACCAAAAAACGGTGGTAGCGCTTGCTCGATTAAAATCTCGAAGGCCCAATGTACCTTGGAGCTAACTTACCACGGAGGTCAAATCCCTTCACCCCTTTCGTGGGTGAGACTCGCAGGAAGACCTGGTCACCAATAGAGAACTCCCGAGGTCTCCGTCTCCGATCTGCATAACTCTTCTGATGATCCTGCGTCTCTGTCATCCTACATCTGATAGTACGGACCAACCCTGTCTCATACTGAGCTCTATGGGTCCTAGCAACTGGTCCTCCCAGTTGCCCCCGAAATCCATAACACAGGACCCCAGCAAATCCTCTAGTATCTAAATGGTCCGCTCAGACTGTCCATCTATCTGCGGATGGAATGCGATTAAAGCGGCTGCATGCCTAAGGCTGCTGCGACTCTGGCAACCGAGAGGCGTGAACCAGTGGATCTCTATCCGATAGAATGCTCAAAGGACACCATGCAATTTCATGATATCCCCAGCAATATAACTCACAAACGATCCAAAGAGTCAGTCTTCCGAATCGCTAAGAAGTGCACGGATTTGGTTAGTCGATCAACGACTACCCAAATCGCGTCATGGCCTCGATGTGTCCTAGGCAAACCCACCACAAAATCCATAATGAAATGCTTCCACTTCCTTTCCGGAATCGGAATTTCCTGAAGCATCTGTTCCTTAAACTAATGCAACTCCGGAAACCATTATCCTCCTCGGAGTCAGAGAGGATAGTCCATAGTCAAAATCCACTCCTACACACTCTGTAAGTGCATGGGAGGCTATTACGACCTAACTTGTTACAACCATTTGTGTTCCAGCTACTCTATAGTAGCTATCCAGTAGCTAGCCAAAACTCCATGAGCATTTCTGCTCCTCACCTCTTCTAAACAATATAATAACTGCGAAGTCCACGTCATAAATATATGACAACCCATCTCATAGTTCCTCATTTGACGTAAACACGGGATACGTCTCGATCAACTAAATCAGAAACGCTCCATTCTCTGAAACATTGCATCGATCTGATACAATACCCTTCCTTCCACCCGAGAATGATCAAACAACACGGGTGTAAAGTCAATCATTATGCGAAATGTGAAACTAATTTCACAAGCTTTAGACCAAATAAATTCCATCACCAAATAAGTATAGTACCACTAGAACATCCTATCCATATCTATGGTAATAATAAATCAAATCAATACCAGAAAATCATCATCTACGGTGGCCGAGTGCTCAACTCCAACTACCACCATCACAAATGATCCAATCGTGTCCAGAATACACGATTTCCCAAATCCCTGGACGACTAAGTCGTCAATAAGTCTAATAAGATAATCAAAAGCTCAAACAATTCATACCAAGTATGAAATTGTCATCGCTACACACATGTATTCTCTTTACTCTAAGCTGATGATATAACAATCATCACAACGACAATGATAATTGTATGACACCATGTCACTACAATATCATCACACTAGTCACCAATCAATCCTAGAGTATATATAGGTATCCTATAGCTGATCTAAATAGATCCTCTATCCACAATGAAGGATATTCATTTCCTTCCACAACTACCGCATTCTATCATCGATAATCGATGCATAACCTCAAAGGTCCGTCTCTCTTTTAACAAAGAGTTCCGGATCTTTTCTAGGAAAACTATTGGGACAGATAAATATCCCATACAACACCTCCTATAATAAGGTAAAACGATCTTTCATCGTCTTAACCAGTATAGGCATACACGCCTTATCCATAACCAAATCACTATTAGTAGGGACTGATACTCTCTGAGGGTTTACTCCTTGACCTTCAAATGGGTGACTAGCAGGTCAAATCCCTAGCTTCCTAATTCGACATCAGTCGGCACCTCTAAAGAATCCGTACCTCTGAAATCATCATTTGATTCCTCAAGATCAATACGTTATCGACCTCGTCCCCGACCATGAGTAGGGACAATTTCACTAAGTCAATAGTTTTCCTAGCCACAAAAGTACCGTAACTACTAAAGACAATACTTTTCCTATAGCTCAGAGATATCCTTCAGCTTGCTTGGTCTCAAAACACGAGAACTCCCAAAAATCCAAGGAAAATAAAATCCTCGAAACACAAAACCCGTAAACCAAAATCGCAAACCAATAAAATTGTCACGTCCTGGGGGCATATCCGTCATCCAAATGACAGAGGAGCCCCTTAGTGACAATATTCCGAAATCCATGGACCAAATCTGGTAAAAACCTCGAAATAATTATAGAAATATAAGTATTTCAATAACTGCATGCATGCACGACTAAACATATATCAATCAAAGTAAAATAGTTTTATGACCCCAAATCCAATTGCGACAAAATCCAAAGTGCATAAATAAAATGCAATACCAATAAAGTAAACAAAGCGGCATCTCGACGATGCGGGGACAAGGCAATGATGAACTCTCTGAGCGACTCAAAGGTAGGTCAACATGACACGTCCTCCATCAGTTAACCTAGAGGATAAATGAGGAGGGGATAAGTACAACCACTCTGTGGATGTATAGACCATAGTGCATAATCATAATGCACATAATGGAAGTCACAGGGAACAAGCTAGAGTAACCCAACCCTCAGAATATCAATATCAGTCTGCAACTAACCTAATCAGCAGTATAATAAATATACCTGCAACATACACAACCACTGCAACAAGCAGTGCACATCCAGATACCATGATAAAGTCTCGTGGCTCTCACACAAAAAGGAAACTATCTATGAGCTACCTCGAACGTAACCCATGGACCACAATCAATAGCACGGTCTACGCGCAACTATATGCTACCACGAATGAGACTCGTGAATAGACAGGTTGTATATAAATATCTGATTATCGACTGCAGGCATTAGCATACTATCACCAATAGGTCGCGTGAGCATTCGATTATCCTTGGTTGTTAAGCATATTTTTATCCAAAACATCTAGCATAAAACGACCATCAATGTCGACCAAGATCATCGATCTACCATTAAACCCCTTAATGCGGTTAAGCGAGGGTTTCAACACCTCTAAAACGAAATGTTTACCAAAGTCGGTAAAGATCATCGACTAATAAATAAATTCCTCCAGATGGTTAGTCTAAGGTTCTAACCCTTCTAATATAAATGGTTATCAAGGTCGATAAAAGTCATATGTCCACTAATAAACTCGTCGAGACGAGTAATCATAGGGTTTCATCCCAATTAACAGGAAATGTCTATCAAGGCCAATAAGGACCACAAGTCTACTATCAAGCCCTTCAAGAGGGTTAATCCCAAATTATATCATCCTACCAGCTCAATCATGCATGCTACAACATGCTACCACGAACAGATCTCGTGGTTACTTAACCTGTAAAGTAGCTATCTAGCTACAGATGTCATACGAATCCGATTATCACCAACTCTGAACGAATAACGCAAGAGTATAACCTTACAGTAGACTATCTCAACCATGTATGGGGGACATGATTGACCACCATATACAAAACACCTACCTATAGAGAGACTCTACTGCAGACTCTCTCTCAACCACGAATGAGAGATATAGTAAGGATTAATCGCATCCTTACCATACAAACTCTACTAGTCCGATTACCATATCATTGAAATAGTACATGGATAAACATATACCAATATGCACATCCGGGTCATTACGCCTAGGGTTCCAACACCTAGGGTTCCACTAATGTTGTTTCATTTCGGAGATCCGCTCCTACAGAATAACTTCATCTAAGTTATTCTATTTCTACTAGTCTTAATCATGATATCCACCGCAAAAACTCATAACCATAAACATATAACATGCTGTCTAATAAACGACAGCATAGTCCTACTAATGGGAATCAATGGCTGAAATTAATTAGGGTATTACTAAAGGGTCATGCCAGAACAAAGTCAATGCCAGAACAAAGTCAAGGCAATATATAAATAAAGCATCAGATGCTTATATATACCCTAAACTACATAAGCTATGTATTCATGTCCTCATGCCTTCTACGAATTTATCCATCTTAGTCATATTATTCAACTAGTCTAATAATCCTAATACTAGTCAAATCCTAAGAGGTAAATATCTACCAATATATCTTATCATTTATATCACAATGATAACAAGCTACGCATAGCAGTAATAGCAATTTATAACCAAATGCTATCTATAAACCAGCAACCTAAAAATCTAATTGTCCAACAGATATCAGGTTAAAACAATACTAGATAAAACATGATATCACCGCATAACCAAATATAAATAGATACTAAATCTAGAAAATTTTCTAGAATGTATTTACCTGTTAGCCGTCTGGAGATGTCCTGTTCTTGAATCCCCCATATTGACCTCGTCAATAATACCTCGAATTTCCGAAACATAAAAATCGTCGGAAATCCGTGCAACTCCGAAAATACCCAGTTAACCTGCCAAACTTGGCGAACTCCATAAACCCAAAGACCCTAAGGAACTCGGAAACCTACGCTCTGATACCAAATAAATTGTCACGCCCCGAGGGAGTCCCCGCCAGACGAAAATCCGGCAGCATCTCCCCTGTACGGGTGACAATACCAATTTTTATACAAGGCCTACACGACCACTATACATCGGTCAACACGACCGGAACAAAAACATCTACACACGCAGATCATAAGGCCTCAGGCCAACCATCATAGTAAATAAATGAAATCTATAACATCTAGACTTACCCCTTCTGCCATCTGAGCAGGAATACTCAACCGAAATCCAATCGAAATAAAAATCCGATCAAAGGTCCCTAAGGACATACCAAAACATCCACAGGTACAAATATCCAACTCCAGTCCTAAACATATATTCTAATCCAAATACCCAAAAACCGTAAACACAAATAACAAAATACACTTCCACGACGAGGGGGTTTGGCAGCTGGACTCTCCTGACAGCTCCATCCTGAAATAGATATAAAACCACGGGGTAAGTTCAAAGAACTTAGCGGATACTAGTCGATATGAATAGTAAGAAATAGCTAACAATACTAATCATGCGATACTCTCATATATATGGTAAGCAAGAAATAAATGCAAAAGGACTGTACTCACCTGAGTCTCCTACCCTGATATAGGAGCATGTGCCCTACTATAAGAGATAAAGTCATCACCATATAAGAATATGAATCCTGTATGCATGTCAATCATATGCAACATCCAAGGCATCAATACAATAATGCAGCAAACACAATACAAATGCAATCCGTGCAAAAATGCATGCCGTGCCAATGACATGGTCACCCCGCGACCACCGCCTACACGATGGTGAAGCCGAGTGGGTAGGGCTATGACAATGCACTATGCCATCACTACTCCCTGAGTGGCCGAGTGGGACAGGATCTTTGTCGGAGTACACCTATCCTCCCGCCCCAAACATAGTGGGGAGCTAATCTCTCATCTCCTGTCATAGACTGGAGGAGGGATCCTCGCCGCTACCACGCCACCTGCTGCCTACGAGCGGTCCGAGTCGACAGAGCAAATCGCACACACCTCCTCGATGTACCACTAACCCATGAGTGGCATGCAGCCATGTAACTAGTCATGCGGGCTCAACAATAATGGAACCCGTCCGGCCAAAGATGCAATCATGCAAGATGGTGCATGATACTAAAGCATGTAAATCCTACTCAAAATACCTATCCGAATAATATGTACAATCAATATGTACATATCCATAATCCAAATACTATGATCCAAGTAAAACAGGAAGATATAAACATACTGATCAAATGCATGTATCTAGTAGGCACAAAAACATACTAGGCATATAAACATGAAAAGTATTGCATGCTATCCTAACTAACATATCAACTTGACTATATCTAAAAGATAAGTCAAAGTACCCGCCTGATAAAATGTCCGCAAAAGAACCAAATCGTCACGGACGTGAACACCTCATGACAAAACTGCGTATATAACTATAGTTAAGCTCAAAATATACAATTCAACGACAAATCAATAATTAATCGATTTCCTTTATATCCAAATTAACCCAAACTATTTCCAATTTTCCCTGTCCACAAATATCCATACAATTAATATAGCCCAATTAATTCCAAATCAATTAACCTAATTCATCACCTACAAAAATATCCTCAAGATCAAACAATATCACCCAAATCCCATATCCTCCGAATACTGCATCGATCAACCGAATAACACCGAAATCATGCTTACCGACCCTAGGATCCCACCGACAACCAATCCTTCCCCCAAATCAGATCCCAACTCCATTTCCTAAATTCACAAAATCCCAACTCACAGCCCACTCCATATATCATACATCCATAATCTAGCAATTATAGATAAAGAGAACAGTAAATCCAGCTTACCAGTCCTAGAAAACTCCACTGGCAGCCTCCTTCCCACTTCCTTTGTCCACTGGAAAAATTGGTCGTTGCCCTTGCTCTGGCGACCACCGACGCAATTCCTCTTCCTATCCATTATTCACTGGCTCCGGATCAACTGTCCATTACAGACCGAGCTCAACCAAGGAAGACGATCCACGATAGCCCTAAAATCCCGTCCAAAGGCAAAAGCAAGCTCTTACCTTGCTCCGGTAGAGACTCGTCGCTCCCGCACCGAACAGGACCGAGACACTGCCGGCGCACGCGCACACTCGCCGCCGATGCCAGCTTCCAGCCGCTCACCGCCGCCCTATCTTGTCCGCAGAGACCGTCCCAGCCACCGACCACCGCCTGCCGTGAGGATAAGGAATGAAAGGTGGATGGAGTCGGCGAGCCACGTCGCGGCAGAGAGGATCGCAAGAGAGACCGAGCTCTAGGAGGGAGAGGTCAGCGATGTTTTGGCCGGCTTAGGTGGCGATGGCGATGCGAGCTCGAACGGCGATTTTGATCGTGCAGAGAAGGATCGCAGGTTTCGATCGGCAGAAGAATTCGGAGAAGAGGGGAATCGCGAATCAAAAGGGTGCGGCGTGAGGAACCGTTCGGGAATAGGTAGGTTGCGGTAAAAAAAATGAATAAAGATGGAGGAAGATTAATAAAACCTAAACCTAGGTTTAGGTATTTAAAACATAGAGTTAATTAAATCCATTAATCCATTAACTAGATAATTTAATCTTTTCCCATATGTTAAGAGAAATATCCAAATAAATTTCTGAAAATATTTGGAAAATTCCATAGGATATTTTCCTAATTACCAATTATTATTATTTTATTTTATTTATTTATTTATTTATTTATTTTTTTCGATATCTTACATAGAAATTTTGCATATAATATATAACCGAGGGATTTCGGTTCTTCCGTTCCGCCACCACACGGGGATATCTTCCGCTTCGCGGGGATAGAAATTTTGTATATATATAATATATAACCGAGGAATTTCGGTTCTTCCGTTCCGCCACCACACGGGGATATCTTCCGCTTCGCGGGGATAGAAATTTTGTCTATATAATATATGGCTCAGAAGCCATCAACGTAAAGGAGGCAACGTTTTCATATCATCCCTCTTTTGTGCTTGTCTTCTGAAGGGGAACGCCTATATCCGCCCCTTCTTATGCAAATGAAAGCTTTAGTACATACTGGGCTATTTAGAAAGAATAACCCTTTTTTCCTTTTCACTTGGGGCCTCCTTTACCACAGACGAGGAGCCCAATAATGATTACAAGCCCACTCTCCTCCCTTTTATAGGGGATCCTTTTGTCTTCGTTTCTTTTTCTATCTTCCTCCCCTTGCCTTTTCATCTCCTTCTTCTCCGTCTGTTCGTTCCTCCGCCGCCATACTCTGTTGCCTTAATCCCTTTTTTCAGCCCTTTCTCTTTATTCTCAGACCTTCAAAATGCATTCTACCTTCTTCCAGGAAATAGCGGGTCGTTATCCACATCGCAAGAAGAAAACCGGTCAGCCGTCGACTTTGTCTTCTTCTTCACTTTCCCCGATCACCACCACACCTGCTTCATCTCGTCCGTCTTCTTCTCCTCCCCCTGCATCCCTTTTTACTTCCGTCCCGGAGGAAATCGAGACAATTAGTCCTTCCTCGATTTCTCTGGCATTTACAAACCCTAGCTCTTATGCTTTTTCTCCCTCTGCCACCAATATTCAGAAGTCGCCTTCTCCTTCACTGCAACCTGTGGATGAACCCGGGGAGGATGCACTTCCATGTCAGCTGACGACAGAGGCTGGCTCACCCCTGCCTTCTATCTCCCCTGAATACCGTTCTTCCTCCGAACCCATGGCGGTTGATATCCCTTTATCAAGAAACTTCTGTAGCGGCCCTATCTCTGCCTCGTATGGCGCGCTACTTGTCTATCTTTTTTTTTTTTTTAGCATACTACATATGGGTCCGTTCAAAGTCTACATGCTTAAACAGGTTATCATAACTGAAACCTTCTTTGGCACATGCATCACCTATCTTATTCATCATTAGCATGACCACATATCTTATCTCATTTCATAACATGCATAACGAAAGGATTCGTTCATGAGTTCTAACATATCGAACCTCTTAAATAAAGGGATACTCATTAAACACAAGTCTTATAAGCGGAAGCAATGTCTTAAATTGTTCTTAGAGCATATAAATATAAGCAGATAGTGAAGGGTCTTCTTCCACCATGCCACTATCACACACATGGCCCCTCCCGCCACTTCCTCTAGTGCACTTCCTTTATCTGCGATATGGACAACATAAACTATAAGCATATAGCTTAGTAAGATCCTTGCCTACTCACAAAAATCGATTTCATCAAACTATTAGAACATGAGCATCTTGGCATAGAAATGACCTAAGCATTTCATAGCAACACTAATCAACAACATATCCGTAATAGTACAAAAAGAACTAAGCATGGCATAGAATTGTTCATAAGCGAGTTAAGCATAATTAATCTAAGCGGGCATACTTTGAACATGAGCGTTATAAGCATAAACTAAGCATGCATGAAAGACGTATTCATAAGCGTTTTAAAACTTAACATTAAGCATTCCTAACCTAAGCCTTCGTAACAACATACATCTTAATCCTACATAAAGTACATAGGTACGAACATTCTTCAAAGTAACCATAACCATTCATCAGGAAAATCCAAACATGCATAAAGGACGTAATCATAAGCATTTGGTTAACTTGAACATAAACATTTGTAATAACATAAACCCTAATCATGCAGAAGGAACATAATCGCAAGTATTCTTAACCTTACCCATAACCTTCACCACATCATAAATTCTAAACTAGCATAAAGTACATAGTCACCACATACTTAGACTTAACTCTAAACATCATAACCTCATAACATCTAGCATGCATAAAGAACCTAGTTCGTAAGCATTCAGAGCATTTAACATAAGCATACACAATATCATAAAAGTCCTTTCTTTTCAAAACATATACTTATAAATACTTCAATATCATCATAACTTCATAACATCTAGCATGCATAAAGAACCTAGTTCGTAAGCATTCAGAGCATTTAACATAAGCATACACAATATCATAAAAGTCCTTTCTTTTCAAAACATATACTTATAAATACTTCAATATCATCATAACTTCATAACATTTAGCATGCATAAAGAACCTAGTTCGTAAGCATTCAGAGCATTTAACATAACCATACACAATATCATAAAAGTCTTTTCTTTTCAAAACATATACTTATAAATACTTCAATATCATCATAACTTCATAACATCTAGCATGCATAAAGAACCTAGTTCGTAAGCATTCAGAACATTTAACATAAGCATACACAATATCATAAAAGTCCTTTCTTTTCAAAACATATACTTATAAATACTTCAATATCATCATAACTTCATAACATCTAGCATGCATAAAGAACCTAGTTCGTAAGCATTCAGAGCATTTAACATAACCATACACAATATCATAAAAGTCTTTTCTTTTCAAAACATATACTTATAAATACTTCAATATCATCATAACTTCATAACATCTAGCATGCATAAAGAACCTAGTTCGTAAGCATTCAGAGCATTTAACATAACCATACAATATCATAAAAGTCTTTTCTTTTCAAAACATATACTTATAAATACTTCAATATCATCATAACTTGTTTGGGGGGCCCCAGGTTAAGTACCACATAATGCGCGTTCCCTAATAGGCTGGGGTAGCGAGCCACCAGTCCTATTAGAGCAAGACCTCTTACGTCTTACCAGGGCAAGACCTCTTACGTCTTCTTGTGTCCCTATGGATTTGATTAACGACCACCTGACGGGTCGGGTACTTAACCTCTTGCAAAGTAAAATACTTAATTCTTTTCTTTTCTGGACATAATATAAAGAATGCTCTTGATCCCCATCATAAGAAGGGAAGCATCTTGATCTTATCTTGACATAAGGAGAGCTCTTGATCCCTACTTGAAAGGGAAGCATCTCCATCTTATCTTATCATAAGGAGAGCTCTTGATCCCTACTTGAAAGGGAAGCATCTCCATCTTATCTTATCATAAGGAGAGCTCTTGATCCCTACTTGAAAGGGAAGCATCTCCATCTTAGTCATTTTATAAGGACACATGCATTCATAACATAAGAGTACCCTAAAGGGGTCCTAAAGCATAAACGTGTTCATCACATAAGCATGTTTCATGACACATTGCATCGTAAACATGAATTTCCTAAGCATATTCATGACATATTAAATCACAAAACATGTTCTTCACCTAGGTATATTTCATTACTCCATAAACTTGAAACACATTCCCGAAGCATATACATGGCATATTACTTCACACAACATGTTCATCACGACATATTACATGGCACATTACATCATAACATGAAGCATATTTCCTAAGCCTATTCATGGCATATTAAATCGTAAAACATGTTCATCACATAGCCTAATTTCATGTTGCATTGAATCATAACATATTCATCACCCAAGCATAGTTCATGTCATATTAAAAACTATACACATAGCACAATTACATATAGGGGTGTTTTCATGAAACCCTAACCCTAAAACCATGGGCTGGCCGAAACTTGTAAGGGGGCTCAAGCTTAGGTTTTGTCCCCTAAAATTCATTCATAAAGCATTATAACCTAGCTTAGCATCATGAGGGATATTTTCATGCCACCCTAACCCTAGTTACCTAGGGTGGCCAAAACCTATAAGGGGCTCAACTAGGGTTCTTGTCACCTAATATTCATTCATGAGCCCTATAACTTATTCTAGTGTCATTAGAACCATTTTCTTGCAACCCTAACCCTAGATAGATGAGTTGAACCATGGAATGGGTTCAACTAGGGTTCTTGTCACCTAATATTCATTCATGAGCACTATAACTTATTCTAGTGTCATTAGAACCATTTTCTTGCAACCCAAACCCTAATTATATGAGTTGGCCGAAACTTGTAATGGGTTCAACTTAGGTTTAGTCCCCTAGAATTCATTCCTAAAGCCTTATCATGGCCTAACCTCATAAGGGGGAGTTTCCATAAAAAAACCCTAACCCTAAAAGCCTTGGGGCCGAAACCCATAAGGGCACCAAGTTAAAATTTTTGTCCCCTAAAAATTCCTATAGTGTGCATACAACCTATAGGAGTTCCCTAGCATCATTTTCATGAATCTTAGCCCAAAACTTAATTGGCCGAAACCTACAAGGGCTACACTTCATCTTTAAATTTAACCTACTTGAAAACGAATACACTTTGCAGTGAGGGAAATCTTACTTCCTTCGCTTTGCTTGGGAGATGACCTAATGGAGGTCACCTAGCTCTCCTAGCTTGCAAGGGGCTCTCAAAGGAAGAAGAAGAGAGCTTGGGTTTCGGTGAGAATGAAGAGAAGAGGAAGAAGGAAGGAAGAAGTGGCCAAGTGGAACTTCTCTCTTCTTTATAAAGGGGAGGAAGAGAAGTTTCTCTTCTCTTTGTCAAGCCTCTTCATTTACCCTCCTCTCA
>CM045995.1:117009440-117134698 GCA_025175895.1 Wurfbainia villosa | reverse complement strand
TTAAATACATTGTTAAGCCAAAAATAGTGCTAACAATCGACTGAGAAAGCTCCAGTCGAGTGAAAACATCTCCAGTCGAGGCGTCGCCTCGACTGGTTTCTGAATTTTCTTAAATTGAATTTTCAGACGAACTTCAGAAATGCATAAATAATTCCAAAAAATTCGAAAAATCTTGAAATTTCATCCACAAATTACTTATGTAAAACACTATAGGGGAAAAAAAAATAATTTTTTGTGAAAATAACTTTTAAATTCAAAGAATGATATAAAGTTCAAAAGCATTGAAACCTTCAATGTTTTTAGCCAACTTTGATTCAATCTTCTCCATGGTTATTTCTATCAAAAGATAGACTTCACCAAAGTTTTTCAAAATAATTTTAAAATATTTTCAAAACCTTAATTTCAATCATGATCTATAGGCTAAGTATACATGACTTGTATACTAGCTTTCCTCATGATTTATACCTATGATTAAGATGAGTTTGAGTTCATCTAGATGCAACATTTATGCACCTTAAACTTAACTCATTTTTCTAACATCTCACATGTATCTAGTGTGTATCAATACACACACATGTCAATCTAATGTTCTTGTGAGATGTGGGTTTAGGTTCTTAGGGTTTCATGCATTTTTTTAAGGCAACACTATTTGATTCCCTTATACTTGGGACTTCAAATCATGCCATTGTCTTTAAATTGATTTTAACTATCTTAAATGCATGAATGATGATCATGGCATAAGAATGTGCATAATTTAAAATCATTTTTCAATAATCATGATGTCATGGCATAATGATAGACCTAAATATAAACATGACATAATTAATGTAATCATTATCATGACATTTTATATGATCAAATGAAATATGATATCATGACATGACATATGACAAAAAAAATATCACATATAAATAATACAAAGGTATAAACATACCGAAGTTTTAAACCTAATTGTCATTTTCTTGATTTAACTCCATTTTTCTATAATAAATCAAGTCTCCCAAATGTGCTAAAAAAATCCAAAAATGGCACACTATTAACCCTTAACCTAATTGTACCAATTTTGTTCAATTTTTCAACTTCCATAAAATTCATTGGCACATCCTAAAATCTTTTAAGACATAATTCAACATTATTTCCAAGGAATCCCAAAACCTTGAAAATGTCCTAAAGTGTCACCTTTACCATGGTTAGGTTAACTACCTATCCATTCAAGGTTGACACACCCTAAACCCATCTAGCATGAGGGTATCACGCTTCTAGGAACTCAATATCTATTGGAGCTCCTTGTGTTTACTAGGTACTCACTAGGGATAACTTTCCTTAGTACTTTCCTAATGACCCTCCTAGGCTTGGAAGCCTTAGTCATTTTGGTCTTGTTAAGGTTAACCCTAGGGATTGCTTCCCTTGTAACCTTGTTAGTGACTTTCCTAGGTTTCTTTGAAACCTTAGCCACTAAACACTTACCATGGTCAACTCTAGGGATGACTTCCCGTGTGACCTTGGTTTTCCTTGACCTAGTACTAGTTCCATAATTAAATGGAACATTATGGTAGGATGACATGACTTTCTTAGACTTAGGCTTGTGAACCAAACTTTTCATATCCTTGGAAGGCTCCTTCCTCTTAACTCTTACACTTTGACCATTAGATCCATGAATTGAATTTTTCATCTTATAAAGGGTCTTTTCTAATTTTTCTAGCCTTGATCTCAAAGCTTGATTTTCAATTTCTAATATCTCATGTTTTGATTTTCCATTGACTCTTGAGATATTCTTCTTCCTAGGCATATATCTAGTCTATTTAGGGTTGATGCTTAGGTTATTCTCTATCTTCCTAATGGTTTCCTTAGGTAGAATAGTTCTAGGATTGTTGGTTCTAGATTTGTCCTTGGATCTAATCTCATAACTCTTAGCACCTAAATAATAAAATCTATTTCTAGCATGATTTTCATGAACAATAGCAAGTGCATTAAAATTATGAGCATGCTTTCTAACAATACATAAAGGAAAAGCATTATTTAAATTTACCTTAGGGTTTGCCTTAGCTCCCCCTACATTTGAAATCTCTCTTTTGCCCTTTCGAGGGTGCCTCCCCCCTAAGACATTGGCTCCGGTAATGTCCCTGTTTGTTGCACTTGAAGCATACTATATGCTCCTTGCTCTTATGAATTTGGACTCCGGTTTCCTTTGACTTTTCTTTGGCCCTTGGCGTCGGTTGAGCCTTCTTAACTGTTTTTGGGCATTTACTCTTGTAGTGTCATACTTCTCTACACTTAAAGCATATGATGTGATTTTTATTCTTAATGACTATACTTGAGTTACCTTCCATGGTAGGGGAATTTTTGATTTCTTTTTCATTTCTCTTGGATGTAGATGCTTCTTCTTGTTCTTGCTTCAGGATAGAAGATTGTCTCTCCTCTCCCTCAATCCTAGAGGTGGAGACTTCTTCAACTTCCTCTTTCGATCCAGATGTTGAGCATCTCTCAACTTCCGAATCCTCAAGCTCTTGGGATGATGATGCACATTCTTCTTGAGCTTGAGAGGATGAGCACTCCTCTTCTTCTTTTTCTTGTGTCGATTCGGGATTTTCATGGAACTTGATCAACTTGTTCCACAACTCCTTAGCATCCCTATAACCTCCTAATCTAGAAAAAATATTGTTAGGTATCAAATTTACTAACATTTTTGTTATCTTAACTATTGTCTCAAATTTTTGTCGTTGCTCCTTGGTCCACCTCTTCATCTTAAGGATTTCTCCCTTCTTGTCCCTCGGAGCATCGAATCCTATAATCACAGCAAACCAAATTTCTATATTGAACATTAGGAAATATTAGTAATGACTATATAACAAAGAGTAAGGACTAGGTCCATCTATAGAGCTCCTACTAGTCAAGTTGCACTTATCTCCCAAATTGAGCCAAAATCAATTAATGATGCCTTGCTTGATCCGGATTGGATATTGGTAATGCAAGATGAGTTAGCTCAATTTTAGAGAAGTCAAGTATGAGAACTAGTTCCTCGACCCAATAATAGCACCATTGTTACCACAAGATGGGTCTTTAGGAACAAGTTGGATGATCAAGGTAAAATCACTAGAAACAAAGCTAGGTTAGTGGCTCGAGGATTTAATCAAGTTGAAGGATTTGATTATTATGAGACTTGTGCTCCAGTTGCTAGATTAGAGTTTATCCGAATCCTATTAGGATATGCCGCTCACATGGGTTTCAAACTCTATCAAATGGATGTAAAATCGACATTCCTAAATGGGTTCATTAAGAAAGAAGTTTATATGGAGCAACCATCGGAGTTTGAAAATATAGACTACCCAAACAATGTGTGTAAGCTTAAGAAAGCTTTATATGGGTTCCCCCGACTTGTATGAGAGGCTCTCATCATTCCTCATATCTAAGGACTTTATAAGAGGCCAAGTTGACCAAACCTTATTTTTAAAGTCAAAAGAAAAAGACATCTCTGTTGCCCAAGTGTATGTTGATGATATTATTTTTGGGTTAGGAATATGAAAAATTAATTTAAAATTAGTCTAGTAGGAGAGTTGACCTTTTTTTTAGGTCTACAAGTCTAACAAACTAGTGAAGGAACTCATGTCTATCAATCCAAATATGCTAAGGAAATTATCAAGAAGTTTGATTTAGAAAATGCTAAGGTAGTGTCTACTCCCATGACAACCAATACTAAGAGTATGAATGATAGCATACTATACCTAACTGCTAGTAGATCCGATATTTTATTTACAATAGGTATGTGTGCAAGATACTAATCTTGTGTCAAAGAGTCCCACTTGGTAGCGGTCAAAAGAATACTAAGATACATTAAGGGCACTCTTAATGTAGGTTTATGGTACCCTATGTTGGTGCAATCGACCCAGGTTGACTCGAGTTTGACTCGAGCAGTATTTTGATGATAGACAAAACTTATGACATGGGATTGTCATAGGAAAGTCCAACATGGAGTTGACATGGAAAATCCAAGCATGGGGCTTGGTGTGGGAAAGTCCAACATGGAGTTGGCATGGAAAATCCAAGCATGGAGCTTGGTGCGGGAAAATCCAAAGCATTATGAAGCCGTGCGCTTGGTGCTTGGTGAGAAATGCATTGCGAAGCCGTGCGCTTGGTGCATGTGGGAAGTCTTAAGGACTTGGTAAGTTCACTAGGCTCGGGGTCCTTGAGTCGGTGAAGGATGACATTGCGAAGCCGTACACTTGGTGCATCTGAGGGACTGCCAGACGGGGAGTGAATGGAGTGAGGCCCAAGGGAAGCATACTTCGAGGGTATGAGATGCGAAAGATGGCATTGCGAAACCGTGCGCTTGGCACATCCGAGGGACGTAGGCCGAGGGAAGAGAGCTTCGGTGGGGAACTCCATGAGGGATGATGTGGACTTGGCCAAGTGGCTAAGACTGGTTGTCGGATGCTCAAACAGCTTGATATTTGAGGTTTTACCCGACATTAGTCGATTGACATAGGTGCCAGTCGACTGCTCTAGGTTGTATGGGTTTAACCAGTTCGATCGAACAGAGTTTCGATCGGTCGATCGCTAAGGGAGGGCATCGTTGACAACATCAATCGGCTTAAGGGAATCGATCGATCGATATCACCGCATCGCGTACGAAGCTAGTCGAGCTCGCCAAAGACTCGATTGATGGGTTACCGATCGCAAGGAGGGCGATCGCTGACAACATCACGATTGCTTAAGGAATCGATCGGTGATCTCACCTGCATGGGCACGCGTCGAGCTCACTAGCACTAGACTGATGGGTTACCAGTCGACTGATGGGTGCCATCAGTCGAATGATGTGTGATTCGTTTGAACTTAACCAACGTGGATCTGGCCATTGTGAGACAACGGCTACAGGACCAGTCGACTGATTGTCACGATCAGTCGACTGATGTATGCGAAATTAGCTTGATATAGGTTATAAATGAAGCTCAAGTGGGAGGATTTCGCCAAGCCTTTTGTGAAGCTATTGGAGGGGAATTGCTGCTGCATTCCAGACCTTCAAAATCCATCTAAAGCAAGCAACAAGCAAAGGGTTCAAAGCAAGCATTGTAAAATGTTTCTTTATGTGTATTTCGTATTTATCTTTGTATTGCTTGTATTTCATATTACTTAGTGTAATTGCTTGTGAGAGGTTTCTCCACCTCCGACGTGTTGTCGAGAAGGAGTGTTATAGTTAGTCCCGTGCGCATAACTAGAGTTCGGTGAGCTTGCCCGTGGAGTAGGAACCATTCGGTTCCGAACCACGTATATCATGTGTGTTTGCGTATATTGTTGTTAGTATTCATATTTGTATTAGTATTCCGCTGCGCTAACGACAATCGTAGACGAGCACGCAAGAAGAACGATCGTATTCCACCGTACGACGATTGAGGGCTATTCACCCCCCTCTAGCCAGCCAACATATCGACCCTACAAGTGGTATTAGAGCCAAGGCACTTGTCAAGGACTAACCGCCGACACAAGCACTACAAAATGGCCGACAACATCCATCCACCGAAATATGATGGAGATTTTGCTTGGTGGAAGAAACGGATGGAGGTATATTTCGAAACCGATTTCGATTTCATGTTAATCATTGAAAATGGTTTTGAAGTGCCTAGGGACAAAGAAAATAAGCCACTAGAAAAATCAAGGTGGACCCAAGACCAAATCAAGGATTTCAAGACAAATCTCGAGGTAATCAAATTGCTTAGTGATTTGATTCCTAACCATATTTGGTCTAGACTAGGTGATTTTAGGGATGCAAAGGATTTGTGGAATAAGGTGGTTGAATTCCACAAGAATCTCCAACTGGCACAAGTAGAGGAGAATGCCGAGGAAGAAGCACCCACAATATTTGAAGATGTTGATGATTTGGTGGAGACCTCCACCTCTAGCATTGAGGGGGAGGAAAGGGTTTCTATTCCGGAGCAAAGTCAAAACGAAGCATCTACCTCCGGAAGATGTGATCAAGAAGAATCCTCCACCTCCCTCGGTTACTCAAGTGTTGTTATTTTAAATAAAAATCACATAATATGCTTTGAGTGTAGGGAGAAAGGGCATTACAAGAGTAAATGCCCAAAATTGGCTAAGGAAAAGACATCGACACCAAAAGTCAATCCAAAGCCAAAGGATGCCGGAGTCCCCACAATCAAGAGCAAAGAGCACATTGTGTGCTTTAAATGCAATCAAAAGGGGCACTACCGAAGCCAATATCCTAGGGGGAGGAAGAAAGGGCAACAAGGTGTATCTTATGTAGGGGGAGCTTCCAAAGCTAACCCTAAGGTAAATTTAAATTATGCACCTTCAATTCCTAAAGTCAAAAAGCATGCTAAAAACTATTTTAGTTCTCTTGCAATTATTAATGAAAAGCATGCTATTAGGAAGAAATATGTTTGTTTAGGTGCTAAGCATGTTAGTTTCTCTAAGGACAAACCTACGACTCAAAATACTAGACCTATTCTACCTAAAGAGTCCATTAGGAGAGTTGAAAACCATCTAGGCATTAACCCTAAGAAGGGTAGACACATGCCTAAGAAGAAGAACATTTCCTAAAAGATAAATAAAAATTTAAAATTGGAAAAATTAGAGCTAGAAAACCAAGCCTTGAGGTCAAGGCTAGAAAAATTGGAGAAGACCCTAGCAATCATCTCAAATTCGGTTCAAGGGTCAAATATCCAAAAGTCAAGACCTAGGGTTCAAAAACGGTCTAAGGGCAAGGAAGGTTTGGGTCACAAACCTAAGCCCAAGAAGACTTATCATAATGTTCCATTTGATTATAGAACAATTTTTAGGTCTAGAAAAACCAAGGCTAATAGGGAAGTCATCCCTAAGTCTAGCCATGGTATTTTCTTAGTGGCTAAGGACTTAAGAAAAACCAAGAAAGTCACTAAGAAGGTCAAAGGGGGAGTTACCCCTAGGTTTGACTTAGGAAAAACCCAAAAGACTATGGCTTCAAAGCCTAAAAGGGTCATTAGGAAGGTATCTAGGGAAGTTATCCCTAGTGAATACCTTGTTAACCCAAGGAGCTCCAATAGGTATTGAGTTCCTAGGAGCGTGATCGATTCACGCTAAATGGGTTAGGGTGTGTCAACCCTAAGTGGATGGGTAGTTAACCTAACCATAGTAGAGTTGACACATTAGAATGTGCCAATGTTCTTGAGAAGTTAAAAATGATTAAATTGGCATAATTAGGTCTTAGAGGTATGGGTGTACCATTTTGAGTTTATGACACACTTGGGAGATAATGACATTAAGGCAAAAATGGACTTAACCCTAGAAATGACAATTTTGGATTTAACACTTAGGTATTTTATACCTTAGCATATTTTACTTGCCATGATTTATTTGCCTTGCCATGTCATGACATCATTCTCATTTTTATCTATATAAATGTCATGATAATGTTTAGAATTATTTTTAGATGTCATGTATGCTTAGATTTCTTTCACATGCCATGACATCATGGTTTTGGCATATGCTCTTATCTATATCATATCTATGCCATAATCATCATCATGCATAGAATTAAAATGGATTTAAGGACTATGACATGATTTGATGGGAATCAAATAATAATGCCTAGAAATATGCATGAGACCATTAAAGAACAAAAACCCACATCTCACAAAAAATTTGACTTGTATGTGTTTTTACACATCTAGATACAAGTGAGATGTTTAGGAATATGGAATTAAAGGTTTCAAAAACATTTTGAAAACATTTTAAAAAACCTTGGTGAAGTCTATCTTTTGATAGCTATCACCATTGAATGAGATGATACAAAGAGGACTCAATATTGAAGCTTTTCTTAACTTTTGGACTTTGTATCAATCTCTTAATTTAGTGGGTAAAATAATTTTCTAATATTTTTCACCCATAATGATTGTGATAAGTAATATACATACCAAATTTCAAGATTTATCAACTTATGTATATTTACTTACAAATTTCAAAAATTCATTTCTGAAATTAAAGCTCAGAATCGATTATCGGTCGTATCATGAAGACTACCGATCGATGCCAAGCCAATGATCGTAATAGCAGAGTCGACCGCACAGTGATTTCGGGTAAACCTTGTGGTTAGGCCCATGTTCAGTTGTGTTTTGGTCCCCTAACCACTCCTAACCCTAGGACATGCTTGGGAGAGCATTAGAAAGGGTGGAAATCCATTGGACACGGATTAGGAGAAGTGTTTAGGGAGAGTATCAACTTTAAGGTGGATGAGAGTTCATTATTGAACTTTGCCTTAATTTTGATTGGTTAAATGTTCCTATTGGCTTAGGGACTCTCCAAGGACATTGTTGGTGCAATGGTCAAGGGGGAGGTATCCATCATGGGAAGATGGATGTGTATTTCCTCATGTGAGGAAAATTGGGTTGCCTCTCTTAAGTGATATGGGATCACTAGAAAGATTGTAGGCATGTGTTCCTCCAAGGGAGAGATTGTAAGATCTCATTGGGATATGAGACATTCATACCCTTGAGGAGGACCTTTTTGATGTAATGTCAAAAAGGGGGAGAAGTTACCAAGTTACCAATTAGGGTTCGTTGGAATTCTCATTGGGATATGAGAATTGCCAATATGGGAGAATTGATAGACTTGAGATGGTAGTTTTGTCAATCATCAAAAAGGGAGAGATTGTTGGTGTAATCGGCCCAGGTTGACTCGAGTTTGACTCGAGCAGTACTTTGATAGTATTTTGATGATAGACAAAACTTATGACATGGGATTGTCATAGGAAATTCCAACATGGAGTTGGCATGGAAAATCCAAGCATAGGGCTTGGTGTGGGAAAGTCCAACATGGAGTTGGCATAGAAAATCCAAGCATGGAGCTTGGTGTGGGAAAATCCAAAGCATTATGAAGCCGTGCGCTTGGTGTTTGGTGAGAAATGCATTGCGAAGCCGTGCGCTTGGTGCATGTGGGAAGTCTTGAGGACTTGGTAAGTTCACTAGGCTTGGGGTCCTTGAGTCGGTGAAGGATGACATTGCGAAGCCGTGCGCTTGGTGCATCCGAGGGACCGCCGGACGGGGAGCGAATGGAGTGAGGCCCAAGGGAAGCATACTTCGAGGGTATGAGACGCGAAGGATGGCGTTGCGAAGTCGTGTGCTTAGCGCATTCGAGGGATGTAGGCCGAGGGAAGAGAGCTTCGGTGAGGAACTCCATGAGGGATGATGTGGACTTGGCTAAGTGGCTAAGACTGATTGTCGGATGCTCAAACTGCTTGATGTTTGAGGTTTTATCCTACATCAGTCGACTGACATAGGTGTCAGTCGACTGCTCTAGGTCGTATTGGTTCGACCAGTGTTCGACTGAACAGAGTCTGGCTGATCAGTCGACTGCCAAGGGAGGGTAGTCGACTGTTGACAACATCAGTCGACTGATCTCACTGTGCACGGGCATAGAAGCTAGTCGAGCTCGCCAGCACTTGACTGATGGGTTACCAATCGACTGCCAAGGGAGGGCAGTCGACTGTTGACAACATCAGCCGACTGCTTAAGGGAATCAGTCGACTGATCTCACTGTGCACGGGCACAGAAGCTAGTCGAGCTCGCCAGCACTCGACTGATGGGTTACCAGTCGACTGATGGGTGCCATCAGTCGACTGATGTGTGATCCGTTGGAACTTAACCAACGTGGATCTGGCCGTTGTGAGACAATGACTACATACAAGACCAGTCGATTGATTGTCACGATCAGTCGACTGATGCGTGCGAAATCAGCTTGATGCAGGTTATAAATGGAGCTCAAGTGGGAGGATTTCGCCAAGCCTTTTGTGAAGCTATTGGAGGAGAATTGCTGCTGCATTCCAGACCTTTAAAAGCCATCTAAAGCAAGCAACAAGCAAAGGGTTTAAAGCAAGCGTTGTAAAGTGTTTCTTTACGTGTATTTCCTATTTGTCTTTGTATTGCTTGTATTTCATATTACTTAGTGCAATTGCTTGTGAGAGGTTTCTCCACCTTCGACGTGTTGTTGAGAAGGAGTGTTATAGTTAGTGCCGTGCGCATAACTAGAGCTCGGTGAGCTCGCCCGTGGAGTAGGAACCATTCAGTTCCGAACCACGTATATCGTGTGTGTTTGCGTATGCTTGTATTGTTGTTAGTATTCATATTTGTATTTGTATTCTGCTGCGCTAATGACAATCGTTGACGAGCACGTAAGAAGAACGATCGTATTCCACCGTATGACAATTGAGGGTTATTCACCACCCTTTAGCCGACCAACATATCGACCCTACACCCTAGGACTCAAACTTTTGATTTGATTGGGTACACCGATTTCGATTATGCGGGTTGAAAATTGGATCGGAAGAGCACTAGTGGTGGATGTAAATTTTTTGGATCCTCCCTAGTAAGTTGGAGTAGTAGGAAGCAACCTTGTGTTGTTTTGTCCACAACTGAGGCCGAGTATGTGGTCATGGGTGGTTATGTAGCTCAATTACTTTGGATGAGTCATACTCTAGAGAATTATGAGCTACACTACTCTAAAGCCAAAGTTTATTGTGATAATGTGAGTATCATCAATTTGACCAAAAATCTAGTACATCACTCTAGGACCAAGCACATTGAAGTGCAACATCACTTCATTAGATATTATGTGGCAAGAGGAGACACTAAACTTAATTACATTGAATCCAAGTCTAACATTGCTGACATTTTCACCAAGGCTCTCCTCGGAGTGGAATTTACATCACCTAGGAGAAAACTTGGAATATGCTTTGTAGAGTAGTGGTATAGGTTTGCATGATCCTATTGTTAGTGCCTATAAGATCCACATATCTCCACAATGGTATGATATTGTTCATTTTGGGTCTAAGCCCTTATGATTTTATTTTTGAGCTTTACCCAAAAGGCCTCATACTAATGTAGATATCTTTTGATCTTATAATCTCATGATCTTTTTCATGTCTTACCAATGTGTGACTTTGATTGTATTCTCAATACTCCCAATAATCCCCCTCTCAAACGAAGGACCACATTGCCCCCCTCAAGCCTATCTGTTCTCAAAGGACTTCCTCTACTTGATGTTTGATCCTCAACCCACTAGGAATTTCTGCCAACTGTTTGGTCCTCTTGACCCAGCTAGACTTCCTGCTAGTTGTATGATCTTCTTGACCCAACTGGACTTCCTGCCAGTTATCCGGTCCTTCATACCCAACTGAACTTCATGCCCAGTATTTAGTTCTCTAGATCCGGACATAAGAGTCCCACTTTCTTCATTCGAGGTGCATGGCTAGATATTGACCATGATTATGATACCAATTGTTGGTGTCTATAAGATTCATATATCTCCACAATGATATGATATTGTCCACTTTGGGCCTAAGCCCTCAAAGTTTTGTTTTTATATTTTACCCAAAAGACCTCATACTAATGGAGATATCTTTTCATCTTATAAACACATGATCTTTTTCATGTCTTACCAATATGGGGCTTTGATTGTATTCTCAATACTCCCAACACCTATAGAAAAATCTAGGACTATACCTCAAGGATCTCACAAATACCTAAGAAGCCATGATTTTTGTATTTAACCACCTAGACATCATGTGAGATGTTAGGAAGAAGCATTTGGTTCATCATGCTTGTTATGATGCATTACTATGAACCAAAGTGATATCTAGAGACATGAATTCTTAATTGGACAGATCATTGGCAAGACTTGTGTATAATTAATGTGCACATAGCTCTAAGAACATGGTTGGAAATTTAAAATAAAATAACTTTTAAACTGTGTTTATCATGCTTTGAAAAATAGTTTTTACTTGCTAAGCAAAGTGGTACAAAATTTTGAAAACCTTTAGAGTTTTTGCTAGTTTTCAACTTTGTGTCAACTTCGAAATATGGAAAAGATATAATTTTTAAATATTTTTTCCTTGATAGAAAATGGATTTATAAATATGTCTGCAAAATTTCATAAATTTTTAACACTTCTAGATTTATTTATGCATTTTGGAAATTCGGTTGAAAAACCAAACTGCACGTATAAGCCAAAAGCAGTCGACTGGTCTTAAACCAATTGATTGACATTCGTCTGAGTCAACTGATAACTCTAATTTTGGTTATTTAAGTCTTTTTTAACCATTTATCGCTAACCCTATAATATGGTTAGCGCAACATTTTTGTTTAAGGATTAAGGGGGGGGGGGTGTATGACTAATTGATTCATTGGTTAAGGGGGAGCTTTCCTATGATATATCTCTAAACCCAAAACCTATATGCACATGCTCTCTTGTTGGTGCAAAGTTAGACAATACTTTTACTCATGTTTTCATGCTTTGCTCAACATGCCATTCATAATAGAATATGTCTTGGATTAAGGGGGAGCCTTAAGTGTATTTTATACCTTAGTTCAAGACGTAAACATCCTATTCTTACATGCTTCATTGAATCTTGCCTATCTCTTTTTGATGTATGCCAAAGGGGGAGAAGAAAGTATTTAAGTTAGAAATCATATGATGTTTTTATTGGATATTTAAAAACATAACTTAAATGATTGTCAAACATCAAAAGAGGGGAGATTGTTGGTGCAAGAATGTCCCAAGTATTAATATATTTTGATGTATGGATAATCATTTATAGTTAGACAATATTTGTAATCTAACATGGATGGTTGAGTTGCAGGAAAGTCCAAGTGTGAATCTTGGCAAGGAAAGTCCAAGTGTGACGACTTAGGAAGAAAAGTTCAAGGGTGAAGCCTTAGCAAAAAAAGTCCAAGAATGTGGACTTGACGGCATAAATCCAAGCTTAGAGTCTTGGCGGCGTAAGTCCAAGTGTATCTTGACAAGGAAGTCCATGGATGAGACCTTGGTAGCATAAGTCCAAGCATGTAGTCTTGGCAACGTAAAGTCCAAGCGAACCTTGGCAAAGGAGAAACCCAAAGCATGACGAAATCGAAGGAAGCTTTTGAAGGCAAGCATAAGGATGAAGGAGTCGCGAACTTGGAGGAATCTTGTAGGCGCAAGGATGATGGAGAAGCTTGAAGGTGTTAGTCTAGGCTTAGCGTTGTTTTCAAGTATAAAATAGTTATACTTGAAGTATATCAGTCGACTAGAGCATTTACCAGTTGACTAGTCTCGAGTGCTTAGCACTTGGGAACTTAGATTGACTCAAGCAGTCGACTGGGGTTATGACCCAGTCGAATGGTCGAGTAGTCGACTGCGGGTCGACAATTGAATATAAGCTCTGACAGACAACTGGTATTTTATATCAGTCGATTGACCTTTATCATTCGACTGCCAGGGTCTAGCAATCGACTGGACTTAAGTGGCCAGGGCACAAATTGTTTGGTAGTCAACTATTGGTATGAGCAGTCGACTGATCAATTGTCCATTGAGTGGTGACGATCATGATCAGTCTTCGTCAGAAGATGTTGAATCCGGTCAACAATAACACCAGTCGACTGCTGGTATGCAGTAGTCGACTGGAGTCGGGCTCAATGGGTAGAATTACCCAAGCTCTATAAAGAGAATCTTGGGGAGATTGGAGATGGCTAGTGCTCTAATTCTAAACCTCCATACTAAGCTCCCCAAGCCTTCCTCTAACCTTTCTAAGTTTCTTTAATCACTTCTTCCTAATCTCATCTCAAATCTTGTAAGAAGAAGAGTGTGCTTGTAAAAAAGCTTTTCCACCTTGGTGTGATCATCAAAAGGAGAAATTCTAGTGAAGGCTTGAAGGAGTGATCCACCTTAAGGATCACCGTGGAGTAGGAGTTTCATCTCCGAACCACGTTATATCCTTGAGTTAGCATTATAATTGTTCTTATTGTTTTTTGTCTTTCAATTGTATTTTTGTTTTTGCTTCTGCTAACGATTCTTGTAAAAAATGTAAAAGGGATATTCACCCCCTCTAGCCATCTAAAGGATCCCCTACATATTACAACCCTGCTAGTTACAACTATAGTACCCTTAATAGGATCGCCAATGCTCTCCTCTTTAAATGACATGTTCGTAAGCTTAACACTCCCACTGTTTTAAATAAATTTAGCATGTCTCATATAGAAGAAGAATCTATTAAGGGGTGAATTAAAGTATTGTACTAAATGACAGCTCATAATTCTTTAAGTCTAGTTTCCTTCTTTAGGCTCATAATGCCTAATAGTTGGACCACCCTATATGTATGGGATTTAGATCACTGCTTTTATTGAAAACCCCTTTGCACAGGTAACTGCAATCATGAGTGCTTCATCCCATAAGGTGTTTATCAAAGAAGTGTAAACCATCTTCTTCACATCATAACCTATAGGATTTAGATTCTTTGCTCAGCCACACCATTCTGATAATGAATATCATGCATGGTGCATTAAATCACAATCTCTCACTCATAAAAGTAATTTGTTAATCAACTTTCCTTTGACATACTCTATGCAGACATTATGGTTTGCAATGTCAAGAAAATCAAGAATTCTTCTAGAAGTTATTTAAATAAGTATTTTAACCACAAAATGAATTTCTTGTTAGTCAAGCTTCGTACTTTCAATATGCATTTATTTATTGCTCATAGACATAAGTGTTTTTAAGACTTTTATAGTTTATCAATTAAGTAACTCTCGAATTTAGAAAATATTGAAAATTTTATTTCTAAATGAACAAAGAACAACTTTATTTGTTCAAACAAGAAATAAAAATAAATCTCCGTCTCAAAGATGGTAAATTATTTTTCCAAATTAAAATTGACATTTTTCCTTAAACTAAACATAAAATAAAAGCACTTAATGCTACTACTCTAGCTTGCTTCCCGCCTTCAGTAATGATGTGTCTTTCACCATAAAGCGACAGTCGACTGTTGAGGAGTCAATTCTGCATAGAGACACAAATGTGAGTAGGTGTACCAACATCTATCCACCAAGTGTATAAGTATGGAAGCTAAAACTGAGCCCCCAGGGCAATGGCGCGTCGGTAAGAGCTTGGGGGGTCCCTGGAGCAAGCCATGGTTCGATCCCTGCCGGCTGCAGCTTGCGGAGGGAATTCCGCCGTTTTCCACTCGCTTGCGGGTTGCGGAGGCGGGTTCCCGTTTACCAGCGGGTTGGTGTGGGGTGCGGACCCTGATTGGCGTTAAACCCCTCACGGCGACTTGGTGGCGCGTCTTCCTGATTTACCCTTGTGGGCCGGTGGAGACTCTTCGGAGGCCGTGGGGCAGGGCCGGTTCGCCAAGTGGACTAGTCGGGCGAAGCTTGGATACCACTTGTAAATCAAAAAAAAAAAAAAAAAAAAAAATGGAAGCTAAAATTGACTTACAAATTTAATAAATTACCTTTCTTATTATGCCAATTAAAATACTAAGGACATTCTTTCTTGACATGGTCATTCTTCTTGCATAAGTAACAAGTAGACATGCTTAACAGACTGGTTCGATTTGGAACCGAGCCGAAACCAATCAATTAAATTTAGAACCGAAACAGATTCTGAAATCGAACTGGAATCATTCCAGTTCCAGTTGGGTTCGGTTCCAATCGATTTTGAAATCGATTCGGAATCGGTTTGGAATCGATTCTTGTTCCGATTTGTATCTGGTTCTAATTGCTAATTTAAAGGTGGAAACTCTTAGCATGCTAACATATCTACTAGATTATTTTGTGACAGAAAAAAAGAATAGAATCATCGGTGTGATAGATGAATTTGGAAGCTCAAGTTCGAGGAAAATGGGCTGGAATCGTTTCAGAATCGATCCAGAACTATTTCGAAATAGATCCAGAACTGATTCAGAACCGGTCCGGATTAAATTGGTTTCAAAGTTAAAACTTTGGAACCAGAACCGATTTTGAACCAATTCCAACGTCGATGGATCCAAAACCAGTTAGAACCGAACCGAAATTGGAACCGAGTAACCAATAAGCATGCCTAGTAACAAGTAGTCACCATATCTTGTTCCTTTTGCTCATTTTGATCGGATATCCTTGTGTTTGCAGTTTGCTTTGCTTTCCCCTTGACATTATTCCTCTTCCTTTTACTGTTGGTACCCTGAGAACTTGATGCCAAATTAGCACTCTCCGATGTCTCCCACTTTAATCTCTCCTCTTCTTGCACACATTGAGCTATAAGCTCATTCAGTGTCCACTGCTCCTTCTAAGTGTTGTAACTTATCTTGAAGGGTGTGAACTGTGCACGCAGAGACAACAAGACAAAATGCACCAATATACTTTCAAACATTTATATCTTCAGTGTTTTAAGTCTTGTGGCAATATTTGATATCTCTATAATGTACTCTTTGATGTTTCCCTTTCCTTTATATCTCATCGTAACAAGCTTTGATAAGAGTGTGCTTGTTTCGATCTTTTCACTTAACGTGAATCGATTTGCTAATTGACTTAGGAAAACCTTGGCATCCTCTTGCTCAGTTATAGAGCATCTAATAGCTTCTAGGATTGATAGCTTCATAATTCTTAGACTCATATGATTAGAGTGCTCCTACTATTCAAACTGAGTCCTTTGCTCCATCGTGTTAGAACTAGCCAGAGGTGCAGGACAATCATATCTCAATGCATAGTCTAAGCCCACGCATCCCAAGACCACTATTACGTATTATTTCCACTAGTTAAATTTAGTCCCAGTGAGTGTAGGAATATTACCTATATGGGTGGTTACTGAGTTCACTGAATAAGAAAGAAAACATAAGAATATAATATCATATAATGCCAAGAACATAAAGAGATAATGATAAATAATGTATATAATACAGATGCGTGAATATGTTTGGGCAAAATAAGTCACCAAATATAACATTACACTTAGTCTCTGGAATGCAGTGTAATTCATTAGTGGTACTCTCTAAATTATAACTCATAATAATTTTCATTGGTCACATCACGTGTCTTCCTTTGGGCCGACACATGATATGCATGACTAAATTATCTCTTATATGAGCTATATCTGTCTGAGTCTATGGTTTACAAACCCTTGATCTACTATAAAAAATGTGTCATGCCCCGAGAGCATGCCGAGCCGAAAAAAAATGGACAACATCTCCTCTGTACGTGACAACATATCCTGTTTATACAAGCCTTTCGGCCACAACCACAATAACATACATAAATGTAAATATAACAAAACACAACGGAAACTAACACAACGACATAACAATCTACACACAATGCATACCGGTATGACTAACACCAAAACATAAAGAAAAGCATCGTCAAAACCCGAATCAACAAGTGCATACATCAACAATGTCTATCACAACATCCACCATATAAATTCGGATCGATATATGAAACATTCGAAAATAAAAGGAAACATAAATCCAAAGCCGGGACCCTTGGAAGTGAGATGAGAATTGCCAGCTAGCGTTGCTCGAAACCCATCACGAAGTCGGCTATCTGTTACTTAGGCGACAAGAAAACTCAGGGTCTGTGGTGGTGAGTACAAAACTCAACGGTAATAAGAATAGAAGTGCATGCATAATATATATATACATCACATGCAAGTCAACAATATGTTGTCTAAAGGTATAACATGTATACACCAGCATGATATAACAACAGTATACTAAATTGATCAATAATAACAACATAAGGTACTGACATACCTGAAGATCGACAACGATGTAACTCATACAACCTGAGTATAAATACCATAATACAACACCTACAACATTGTAGACTAAATACTGACTCTGTAATCAACAACATCGACATACTAACATTCTATGTCAAACACACTATGAACCAGGTCCATCCCGTATCACCTCAAGGTTCTAGTCAATGATATACAACAGTCTGACCAACTCAACTCTGGTAATCCACACACGACCATATAAGAATATGCAAGTGGAATGCAAGATGATGTACAATCAAATGCAATATCCAACGATCATATATATAGACTCTAGCTATATATATTCTCATCACACTCAACTATATATATATATATATATATATATATATATATATATGCAAACGCCATCTACCACGGCAATGCAAATGCATGGTCATGCTTGTGCACCCTACTACTAACACGACCCCAGTGTGGCCTAGGTGGCACGACATGATAACTGTCCCAACTCAACAACAACCACTGCTCTCGAGTGACCGAGTGGGCAGTATGAAGTAGCATATAAGTGTAAAGAGCTAACTACACAATGGGGGTCCCTGCTGCTTGCCACTCCTACTGTCACTACCTATGAGTAGTCGAGTGTCACACACCTAGGACAACTGCACGCTACTCCAACAACCATTGTCAATAGTGGAGCGAGTGCGGCGCAACAAATGCTCTGCCCTCACACCAGTTACTCCTCCACGAGTAACTTGGGAGACAGGATGACTGGCGACCCTCTCAACCACAAGAGAGACCAAATCGTCAGCATGCATGTAAATGAAATGAATGCACAACAGTACATACATATGTTCACAACACACTCTCTATTCTATAGAGAGGTATATACAACTGACAACAACCAAGCTAAGACTCTCCAATTGTATCGACAAATCACACGTCCATACACGACTACATGATCCATAGTAGATATATACACAATATCAGGATATGATATGAGAACTCAACTTTACTTCTAGAACATCACCCACCCTCGATAATTTATCTAAATTGCACAATTCAGTTTTACAACCGAATTTAGCTACATACACATAGGTAAACCACTATAGGTCCACTTATCATAACATTTATAATTCATAATAAAGATGAATGAATAGATAACAACAACAATAGAGTATTTAAGTGCAAAGGCAAGTATTAAGCATCAGAAAAACTAGAGTGGAGTCAAAGTCAAAGTGACAACAATATGAAGTCATATACTTCAGGGTTTAGCTACTACCTGATCAGGGTAGGAAATATTATCCACATGCTATAAAGGTCGAAATAATGAAATTTTCACGGCCGCGGACCTATCTCGTATCCACGTCCTGCAAATATCATCAACTACAATTAATTTCAAGTACATGACAAATATACAAATCCACTATTATATCGTTCCTATATTCGCATCCCTTTAACGAATACGAATTAGAAACCCCCAATCATCAAGCTTAACCCTTCTACAACGTCCAACTAGGTTTAAATCATTAAACCTCTTAAGTAAACTCCACCCAAATCACTTAAACGTAGTAACTCACATCCACAACCAAGATCAAGCTGCTCCAGCCCATTCCCAACCCCCGTACAGAACACATACAACTCTGCACAACCTTCACAGCCATTTATAGCTCCTTCGTGGCCAAGAATAACCTTATTCATAGCCAAAAACATAGCTCTCCACAATAGCCGACAATTTCCCTCTCACAGCCGCGTACAATCTGATAAAACCATAGATCAACACAAACCTTACCTCAAGCTCGATCCCACCCTTCGATCCACACTGCCTCGACCTCCTTAAACACACAAAGTAGCATCTACCATCACACGACAACCACCCACAGTTCAAAACTCAACGGCAGGACACCCCATTGCACAACCCCCCTTTGAGACCCAAAATAGACACCAATTACCACCTTGGACAGCAAAGAAAGGGAGCAACCAAGAGGTATACCTGAGGCTGCAGCTCCACCGGCGACACTTCCCCCCAAATGCTCGGTTCGTCGGAAAATCCAACGGCAACAACGCTGCCCATATTGACCAATCAAGCTTAGAATGAGAATTAACCACAGCTAGGTATAGATCTCGTCCAAGATTGAGGAAAAGAGCAGATCTTACCTTGCTCCAGCAGAGATCGCAAGGTTGATTACCACCGGAACGCCGCCCAAATCCAAGCTTCCAACCACTGTATGCTCCGGAAGAGATCTCAGCCCCTAGATCAACACGTAGTGTTGACTTCGCTGACCCAAACTCCCAGTCATGTGCACGCTCTCTTGCTACTCTGGCTCATCCGTGGCACCGGCGAGGAAACTCGCTCGCCGCCGCTTGCAGCAAGGAAGAAGAAGAATGCCACTCGCAGAGAAGGGGATGGCTGTGGTTGGCCGTCGCTTACAGAGAAAAGGAGAGAGCGACAAGAGGCAGAGAGATCGCATAGAAGAAGGAGGAGTCAGAGAAGAGATCGTGGTTGGGAAACGCTCAGAGTTAAATCGTGTTGAGAAATCGCAAACACACGAAAAAAATGTGGCTTGGCATTAATGGGAGAAACGGAGCAATTTTTTTTTTTAATATCGGGTTGGGTTTAGCAAACGGATCGGGTTTCAGACCCTATAAGCCTACCAAATTTCAATTAACCCCTAACCATTAAACTCTTAGGCTACGTTAGGTTTAATTATATCCCTAACCATCCCTCAAAATTTTTTAATTAACCCACTAATAAAATTAACCTTTAGCCATCTATTTGCGATATTTTACATTCTCCCCCACTTAATAAAATTTGGTCCATAAATTTCGTACTTAAATGCGAAAATTAATTCAAGTAAATTTCTGAAATAACCATATACCTCAAGTAAACATATGAGGGTATCGAGCTCGGATAGTATCTTCCAGCTCCTATGTAGCCTCCTCATCAGTATGATGCTGCCATCCAACCTTTACGAGTCAGATGGTTTTGTTCCACAACTATCGCTCCTTGCGACCAAGAATTCGCACTGGAATCTCCTCATAGGTCGCATTAGGTCGAAGTGGAATCGGTACCTCCTTTAAAATATGATCAGAATGCGACATGTATTTCCTCATCATAGAAACATGAAATACGTTGTGAACACCCGCAAGTGTCAGAGGTAAAGCTAACCGGTAAGCTACACCCCCAATCCGCTCCAATATCTCAAATGAACCAATGTAGTGTGGAGCTAATTTTCATTTCAACCCAAATCTTTTGACTCCTTTAGTGGGTGAAACTCGTAGAAATACATAATCCTCGACTGAGAATTCTAAAGGCCTTCGCCTCCGATCTGCATAACTCTTCTGCCGATCCTGTGTCTCGGATAACCGTTGTCTGATTACTTGCACCAACACTGCATCATGCTAAATACTCTGTGGCCCCAATAGCCATCGTTCCCCAACTTCCTCCCACAACATAGGAGATCTACAAGGTTTTCCATATAATACCTCGAAAGGGGTCATCTAAATAGATGAGTGGTAGCTATTGTTATAGGAAAATTCCACTAAAGGAATGTGATCCTCACACGATCTCAATAAATCCTCCAATGTCTGAATGGTACGCTCAGACTATCCATCTGTCTGTGGATGAAACGTTGTACTAAGCCTAAGCTCTATGCCCATGGCTTGCTGAAGACTCTGCCAAAATCGTGAGGTAAACCGCAGATCTCTATCAGATATGATATTCAAAGGCACTCCATGCAGCCTGATAATCTCTCGGCAGTACAACTCTACTAGACGATCCAATGGATCCATCCCACGAATAGGCAGAAAGTGAGCTGATTTGGTTAGTCGATCCACAATCGCCCAGGTCGCATCATGTCCTTTACGGGTTCTAGCCAATCCCGTAACAAAATCCATAGTGATATGCTCCCACTTCCATTCTGGAATCGGAATTTCTTGAAGCAATCTAGCGAGTTTCTAATGTTCAACCTTCACCTGCTGGCATACTAAACATTGAGCAACAAAGTTTGCAATATCTCTTTTCATACCGTTCCACCAGTATAAGCGTTTTAAATCTCGGTACATCCAAGTACTACCAAGATGTATAACAAATCTCGAATGATATGCTTCATGTAGCAATTCTTTCTTAAACAATATAACTTCGAAACCCACTATCCTTATCAGAGACGGAGAATTATCTTTTCACAAGAGAAGTCCATCTACCATCCAAAATCCACTCCACCACTCACTCTGTAAGTGCATGAGAGACTATAGCGACTAATCTCCCTTGTTGCAACTGTCCGTGTTCCAGCAACTCTATAGTAGCCACCTAGTAGCTAGTCAAAACTCCATGAGCACTTCTGCTCCATACAACTACTACACAAGATCATATATACTAAAACCATGTCACGTGCATAACAACTTATCTCGTAGTTTCTTAACTGATGTAAGCATAAGATATGTCTCATGCAACTGTATCAGATTCGCTCCAATCCCTACAATGATGCATCCGTGTACAGTACCCTTCCATCCACACCGGAAGGATTAACTAACACTGGTGCAAATGTCAATCATCATCTAGGCCCTGAAACCTAGTTTCACAAGCTTCTGACCAAGTGATTTCCATCACCTCCTTGGTCAAACAAGTCTGTGGTATAGTAATGCTAAAAATATTCTATCCATATCTACAGTAATAACCAAATCATACAAGGAAACCACCAACTAAGGTTGCCAAGTGCGCAACTCCAACTACCACCATCAACAGTAGCCAAGTTACGTAACTCCAACAACCACAAACTGATCCAATCGTGTCCAGAATACACAATTTCTTAAATCCATGGACGACTAAATCGTTAAATAGTCTAACAACATAATCAAATGCTCATAAAATTCATACCAAATATGAAATTGTCGTCTCTACACACCTGCATCCTTTTTACTCTAAACTGATGATATATCAATCATCACAATGACAATGATAATTGTATGACACCATGTCATTACAATATCAACACTCTAGTCATAAATCAACCCTAGAGTAGACACAGGTGTCCTTAGCTGATATAAACAGATCATCTATCCACAATGAAAGATATTCATTTTCAACAACTATCACATTCCATCATCAATAATCGATGCATAATCTCAAAGGTCCATCTCTCTTTTAACAAAGAGTTCCAGATCTTCTCTAGAAGAAATACTAGGACAGATAAATATCCCATCCATCACCTCCTATAATCGCAACTTACGTTCTTTCAATTTTCATAGTGTTTAGCAACACTGTTGATATGGGGTCTTCAATATCGAAACTATTCTCAAAATCACTTCGACCGCATACTCCACTTGCCTATACAGTGGTAAGCTTGGAAGTGCATCAGAAACTACATCCGAATACTCTCAGATTATACGCACATCTGAGAGACATATTATACCATCATTTCAACAATTTAACTATCCGTAAGGATATGTCTACAGTAAAAATATATCTATTAAAGTCCAAGGGCATCCCTTGACTTTTAAATTGTTGGTCACCATCTCGTATGATGGTAAAGATACCACCGATCCACATAATCTGAATATAGAAATCCTTCTCATACTATCTCAGAATGTTCTAGACATAGATACCTGTAAACTACCTATCTTTCAATATGTAAACCGAGAGGGTAAACTAAAGTAATACCCCGAATGATCAATCCTTCGACCCCCTATAACTCCTCTCATGTAGTCATGTATACTCCTCCAACTTCTGCTCCTGGCGACTGAGCTCATGTAGGTGCAAAAGACTACCATGGATAAACTAACGTCAACTGCCAACATGAGGACGCAACTCGAAACAGTTGCAATGGATGTGGTAACCACGGTTGTACTGGTAAAGAGTACACTATCGGCTGTAAAGTACTGAATAATTGTCAACATCGTAGCACGCTCCATACTCTACAAATGGTATAGCTGCAACTGGAGAATACAAAATAGATACGACCATCGTCGTATACTCCCTCCTCTGTATAAAGTATAACCACGTCTGGGGAGGTAACAGTTGTTGTTGTCTGCATGAGTCTTCTAAGATGTCTTCTGTTGATACTGATGAGTAAATCACTTCCCCTGGAGGGAAGTATCAAGGAACTCCAACCACGTCTGGGGTAGTAAATCGCTGTTGGTGTGATAACCCAATCTTCTGTGATGATCTCTACTGTCGAGATTGTGCATCATCCTTCCGGAACCACATCGATAGTCTTCAACTGAGTCTTTGAAGTACACCTCCTCAAATGTACTGGTTGCTTACAACAACAACAGATGATATGATCCAACAGATAATCTGACTTTGTGTGACTTTGTGATTTGCACTGCACACACATAATCCCTTTGGAGTCTTTATTCTAATTTCGTTGATAACATGAGAAAGTTCTGACGATCTACAGTTGGTCTTTTATGATAAAAAAAACTCCCCAATAGTAGCTCGTGGCCTATGACTCTGATCTTGTTCCTTTTGTCCAACATTCAGAGGCTTCTCAATCCAACATCTGACTTGAAATGTCTACTTATCGATCTTCAACTCTTACAACACTTGTATGGAGTCACTTCTAAACTCATGACTCGATCCAATGCCTTCCGGAAAGATCTGATAGGAGATCCAAACATCCTAATCCAAATGTAAGCCAATAAACCGTGGGTGGCTTAAAACATCTATTCACATTCTTGAGCTATTAGGTGGTCGTAACCTCGGCAAGTCTAACGACTCTGCACGGTACTCCCATTACCGAACGATCACCCTACTTGAAGCTCAAGAATTCCCTACAATGAGTCAAAGAAAGTGACGTGGGAAAATACTCTCTCTCAACATCACTAAACCATGATCAAGTGATATATTATTCTTCGAGGGTTATTTTCTGCATCTTCTACCAAGTACTGGCCTGATCCCGATAATGGTATGCAACTAACTTTACTTTTTTTGTATAATACAAGTTAAGTACTCAAAAGTACCTTCAAAGTTATACAACTCAACACGATAACTCAGGGATCAAACTCCCTATAAACCACCATATACTAACCCTCCGCTTGCTGTAGCAACAATAGTATACACACCTAGTCCATTACCCCACAGGTAATAATCTGACTAGCACCATTAGTGAAAATCTCTAAGACTGTAATCTTTGATTTCCACAAGAAATGTGATGACTTGACCCCTGCTTTCCGACTCGGTATCAATCGACTCTCAAAGGAAATTCACCTTTTCGACACAGGTTCAAGACTCACAAACTTAACAGGTCATTCCCGTGGTCAACTCAAACCACGATTACGAATAATAACCAACACACTACATGTTATTCCTTGTTATAAACATTAAATGCATAGCCAACAAAACCGAAAGTATAAACACTATAGGCAACTCCGGCTGGTGGCCTTGGTGGACGACCCCTACTACAAGTTTGTATAGGTGCCATCACTTTGACTGTATACACCTATTGAATAAGTTTAGATAAGTATCTAACTGAATATAAGTTATCAGGAATTCTTACTTCGTGCTGCCCGGAGCTCATGCCGCTGTCAATCTCATCTCGCAAAACCAAAATCGAAAACAAATCGACTCTCGAGAATCCAAGACTCAACGAAAACATCATTTTATGGCAACACAAAACCTTAGGCTCTAATACCAATAAAGTTGTCACGCACCGAGAGCATATCGAGCCAAAAAAAAAAGGGCAACATCTCCCTTGTACGTGACAACATATCCTGTTTATACAAGCTTTTTGGCCACAACCACAAGAACATACATAAATGTAAATATAACAAAATACAGTGAAAACTAACACAACGACATAACAATCTACACACAATGCATACCGGTATGACTAATACCAAAACATAAAGAAAAGCATCGTCAAAACTCGAATCAATAAGTGCATACATAAACAATGTCTAGCACAACATCCACCATATGAATCCGGATCGATATATGAAACATCCGAAAACGAAAGGAAACGTAAATACAAAGTTGGGACCCTCGGAAGTGAGATGAGAGGTTGCCAGCTAGCGTTGCTCCAAGGCCATCATGAAGTCGGCTACCTATTACCTGGGCGATAAGAAAACCCAGGGTCTGTGGTGGTGAGTACAAAACTCAGCGGTAATAAGAATATATATATATATATATATATATATATATATATATATATATATATATATATATATATATATATATATACACAGGCAAGTCAAAAATATGTTGTCTAAAGGTATAATAGGTATACACCAATATGATATAACAACTGTATACTAAACTGATCAATAATAACAACATAAGGTACTGACATACCTGAAGATCGACAATGATGTAACTCACACAACCTGAGTATAAGTACCATAATATAACACCTACAACATGGTAGAGTAAATACTGACTCTGTAATCAACAACACTGGGATACTAACATTCTATGTCAAACACACTATGAACCGGGTCCATCCCATATCACCTCAAGGTACTGGTCAATGGTATACAACAGTCTGACCAACTCAACTCTGGTAATCCACACACGACCATATAAGAATATGCAAGTGGAATGTGAGATGATGTACAATCAAATGCAACAAGCATAGCTCAAAAAAATGCAACATCCAACGATCATATATATAGACTCTAGCTATATATATTCTCATCACACTCAACTATATATACCACGGCAATGCAAATGCATGATCATACCTGCGCACCCTACTGCTACCATGACCCCAGTGTGGCCTAGGTGACATGACATGATAACTGTCTTAACTCAACAACAACCACTGCTCTTGAGTGGCCGAGTGGATAGTATGAAGTAGGATATAAGCGTAAAGAGCTAGCTACACAATGGGGGTCCCTGCTGCTGGCCACTCCGACTGTCACTGCCCATGAGTGGTCGAGTGTCACACACCCAGGACAACTGCACACTACTCCAACAACCACTGTCAATAGTGGGGTGAGTGCAACACAATAAATGCTATGCTCTCACACCAGATACTCCTCCACGAGTAACCTGGGAGACAGGATGACTGACCACCCTCTCAACCACAAGGGAGACCAAGTCGTCAGCATGCATGTAAATGAAATGAATGCACGATAGTACATATATATGTCCACAACACACTCTCTATTCTATAGAGGCATATACAACTGACATCAACCAAGCTAGGACCTCCAGTCCATAGCGACGTTGTATCGACAAATCACACGTCCATACACGACTACATGATCAAAAGTAGATATATACACAATATTAGGATATGATATGAAAACTCAACTTTACTTCTAGAACATGACCCACCCTCGGATGATTAATATAAATTGCACAATTCAATTTTACAATCGAATTTAGCTACGTACACATAGATAAACAACTATAGGTCCACTTATCATAACATCTATAATTCATAACAAAGATGAATGAATAAATAACAACAATAACAGAGTATTTAAGTGCAAAGGCAAGTATCAAGCATTAGAAAAACTAGAGTGGAGTCAAGGTCAAAGTGACAACAATATGAAGTCATATACTTTAGGGTTTAGCTACTACCTGACCAGGGTAGGAAATATTACCCACCTATTGTAAAGCTCGAAATAATGAAATCTTCACAGCCGCGGACCTGTCTCGTATCCATGTCCTACAAATATCATCAACTATAATTAATTTCAGGCACACGACAAATATACAAATCCACTACTATATCGTTCCTATATTCGCATCCCTTTAATGAATACGAATTAGAAACCCTCAATCATCAAGCGTAACCCTTCTACAACGCCCAACTAGGTTTAAATCATTAAACCTCTTAAGTACACTCCACCTCACTTAAACGTACTAACTCACATTCACAACCGAGTTCGAGCTGCTCCAGCATGTTCCTAGCCCCCGTACAGAACACATACAACCCTGCACAACCTTCACATCCATTTACAGCTCCTTGTGGCCAAGAACAACCTTATTCACAGCCAAAAACATAGCCCTCCATAACAGCCAACAATTTCCCTCTCACAGTCGCGTACAATCTGACAAAACCATAGATCAACACAAACCTTACCTCAAGCTCGATCCCACCCTTCAATCCACACTGCCCCGACCCCCTTGAACCCACAAAGTAGCATCTACCATCACACGACAGCCACCCATAGTTCAAAACTCAATGATAGGACACCCCACTGCACAACCCCCCTTTGAGACCCAAAATAGACACCAATTACCACATTGGACAGCAAAGAAAGGGAGCAACCGAGAGGTATACCTAAGGTTGCAGCTCCACCGACAACACTTCCCACCCAAATGCTCCGTTTGTCGAAAAATCCAATGCCAACAGCGCTGCCCATATCGATTGATCAAGCTCAGAACGAGAATTAACCACAGCTAGGTATGGATCTCGTCCAAGATTGAGGAAAAGAGCAGCTCTTACCTTTCTCCGACAGAGATCGCAAGGCTGATTACCATTGGAACGCCACCCAAATCCAAGCTTCCAGCCACTGTCTGCTTCGGCAGAGATCTCAACTCCCAGATCAACACGTGGTGCCGACTCTGTTGCCCCAAACTCCCAGCCACGTGCACACTCTCTTGCTGCTCCGGCTCTTCCGTGGCACCGACGAGGAAACTCGCTTGCCGCCTCTTGCAGTAGGGAGGAAGAAGACCGACGCTCGCAGAGAAGGGGACAACTGTGGTCATCCGTCGCTTGCAGAGAAAAGGAGAGAGCGGCAAGAGGTAGAGAGATCGCACGGAAGAAGGAGGAGTCGGGGAAGAGATCGCTGTTGGTAAACGCTCGGAGTTAAATCGCGATGAGAAACTGCAAACGCAAGAAAAAAATGCGGCTTGACATTAATGGGAGAAATGGAGCGAGTTTTTTTTTATATCGGGTTGGGTTTAGCAAACGGGTCGGGTTTCAGACCCTATAGCCTACCAAGTTTCAATTAACTCCTAACCATTAAACTCTTAGGCTAGGTTAGGTTTAATTATATCCTTAACCATCCCTCAAAAATTTTTAATTAACCCACTAATAAAATTATCCTTTAGCCATCTATTTGCAGTATTTTACAAAATGTCTTCCTTTGAGCCAACACTCTGCGCATGATCTATAACAGAATTTATTAAACTACTGATCTACCACACAAAATATCTTCCCTTGGGCCGACATCTTGTACATATGATCAACATAATTTATAAATAAAATCTGTTCTTTATATTTAAACAATTCCTAATATTTCTGGCAGAAATATAACTTTTCTTTGGACCAATTATATTTAGCATACACATACATCTATCTACACAGTATGTCCTAAACCTCCCTAATAGTTCTCATTTTGGTGATAATTATTAGTTTGAAATAGAATCAGATATGTAGATAGATACTTTAGAAAATCTAGTAAACTCAATTGTACTTTAATAACCTCTTGATGTAGAAAACGACCATAACATCGAGCTAAAAAAATTCAGAGCCTCCGAAAAGGCCCTAAACGATGCTTTTAAGGCCCAAGACAAGGTGTTACGAGGGTTTTACCCCCACGATAACACACATAGGACTTTGAACAAGCTTCGAAACGCAATCAAGAACGCCTCAAAACTCATCCCGAGCAAAAAGTCACGACCTCCAGAATTTTCCTACATCAAAATATGCTAGAAGTCATTCGTGCTCATCACCAGTCGACTGATAGTTATGGAGGTTGACTGACATACATTAGTTGACTACCTTAGTCGGCTAGAATACCTTCTGTGGATGATTTCAAGAGCATCAGTCGACTGATCCTTGATAGTAGTTGACTGATCAAATCAGTCAATTGCTCTAGTCGATTAAAATATCTTTTGTGCGCAAACTCAACCTTAGCAGTTGACTGATATTTTTATGGCAATCGACTGATGTACATCAGTCGACTACCCAGTTGACTCAGAAAGGTTCTATGCCCGAGTTTGAGCACAACAGTCGACATACCTCAAGGGCACGATTGGTATATACAGTCGAACTCAATTTTAAGCGCAACAGTCGACTGGTGCTTAGCATATGTCGATTGATAGACCATGCAGTCGACTGGTGCAAAGAAACAGTCGATTGATAGGTGACTCAGCGTGATTTTACCAAGTCAAATATGAGGGTTTCACCACGAACAATGGTAGTTATGTCATCGTTCTTTGTGTTCTTCATGGAAAAAATATGAAACCTTAGATCTAGCACCAAAAACTAAATTTTCTGCTTACGTTTTCATCAAATAATCATCGTTTTACAACAAAAGATCTAAATCTCACACAAAATCGATGAAAACTATAATCTAAAATCGATAAAAATGACTAGCTCTGATACCAATTGATAGAAATCCACGAATCTAAGCATTTATACAAAAACCAAATAGAATACAATACGATTCGTGAAGTAGATCTAGTCTTATCAATTTCTATAACAACAAATAAATGAAAATGAAACGATGACATAAAAAAAAAGACCTGATTGCAACGGAGCGATCATTATTTCTCGTCTTTAGGATCAATCCAAAGTTCCTGCAAAAGAGGGGTAGGTCTTCCGCAGGGTTCTAGGGTGACAGCGTCGTAAACTCCTAGCCAATAGGAAGCGAGGAGTCTATCAGAAAATCTAACCTCTACGGGGACCATGCCCTATATATAGAGATCAGGTCAGATTCGTTATCGACCCATCATCAATAATAGATTCGTACTCTAAAGGGTTCTACACATTGAATCCCCACATTCTATAACCGAAACCCATAAACTAATAAGTAGATCACTTAATCGGGTTCAAACCAATACGACACGATCGGATAGTTACGATAATCACATGTGAGCCCACATCCAATAGTTTTTTCTAAGAAATATTAGATATCGACTAGTAGGGTATTATCTTCAGAAGAGTTTGCCTAATCATCACTATAAATCTTTTCCCGCCTTTCTAATTTATTTAGTGGGAACCTCCACAAATTAATAAGTATAATTTATGACAAAAGCGATATTTGATTGTGTGATAATGACATATTGTAAGACTATGGTAATGCTTTGGGAGTTCTTGTTGGAAATGTTTGGGAGTTTAGCCTCACATTAGAAGTTAAGTGGTATAAAGATTGGTCTACATTAAACACAACTATAAATGTTGTAAATATGTATGGATGAAAGACTCTCTCTCACACGTATGCTCGCATAGGGATTTGTACACGTCAAATGTTAGATCGGTTGTGGCAAAATTTATCCAAGAGGATCTACCTATGTTTTACCACATGAATCGATTTTTTCTCTCTACTCAATAGTGTAACAAACATATTAATAGTCAATTTGAAATGATCAAAAGTTAATGGTGAATCCATAGTTGGCGAAACGACTGACCATTGATGGTCGACTATTGACATTATGATTCGATGGGTCAAAGGAACTAAATGCTCATTACTCGACAATTAAGTGTAGACAAGGATTAGAACCCTATATAAGGAGGCTACAACCTCATGCAGAGAGTAGAAAATATAGAGAAAGAGCAAGCTCTCCATCTTCCTTTATTCCCCACCTTCTCCAATTTTGCAAGCTCTCCATCTGCCTTTATTCCTTACCTTCTCCAATTCTCTACTTGCTCTTCACTTGGCAGCTCCCTTCTCCCATGATAATATTTGGGTATAAGTTCAATTCACCATGAATAATCTATGCTTGGTTCGATATATGGTCTTGTCATTGACTCATGGAAACAAACATCTATTGTAACCTCAAAACATCACCAGAGAGAATGAATCTGTTTTAAGAAAAATATATTTAACACAGGCCTTGCAATGCACAATGCACACTTTCCCACTTAGTCTTGAGAGTCGAGCTTAATAGTCAGCTGTTATGACACTCGTTGGTCAAGTAATATAACTTTCAACACTTGGGTGATAATAGAGAAGTTGATCAATCGGGAAGCCGTCTCACTCAAGTCTCTCGGCAATCGACATACTCAGGCCTCTTGGCATATAGCTTAGTCGGCACTCGACCAACTCGGATAGTTGGCTATCTTGGCCCTCTTGATGCTCATCCTAACATAGCTCGATGCACGGGCCACTCATCCCTCTTAGTATGCTAGGGTAAGCGACTAGCTCAAAACACTCGGGGATCCAAACTCTTGGGCGACTTGGGGCTTGTCCCACTTGGCACACCAGTGGATTGAGACTCAACACTCATCCCACTAAGGATCGGACTTTGCAAGAATTATATCTAGTAATCAAGACTCCATTGCTAGCTTGGTACTCAACCATCCCAATGTTGCTTAGACTCTTTAAGATGATGCCCTCCAGTATGTTAGGCCATCTTAAAAGAGAATGTCTAAATTTAATTTTTTAGTAATTTTTAATTCAGACTATACCTTGCAACTTTGACAATAACCTTAAAAAGTAAGACCATCTAACAAATCTAAAGATTAGACATAACATAAAAGCTTGGGATTGTAGAAAATTTGTTTACTCTGATTGATACGACGATAGGATATACATCAATCATTTTACTTTGTTAGAGAAGTAGAGTGATGAATTTGCTTTAAAAGAGGTGACAACCTTTGACGTGTGAAGAAGCTCAATACCAAGAAAAAAATGAGTATTACCTAGATCTCAAAGAGAAAATTTTTGATTGAGAAGGTCTAGCAAAGTTGTGATACATTCTTGATCATTATCGGTTACTAGACATTGTATGTAAAATAAAGGAGTCAATCTTCGAGCCAGATAATCCTTAAACTTGTAACCAATTAGACAAACAATGAAATAATGCACAAGGAGCATATCGAAGATTATATATGAATTTCTTGAGTTGACAAATATGTATTCTATTATACATGGATGACCCCATTTCTCAATATGACCATGTAAAATGCATGAGACGCATCTTATTGTTGTATCAACCAATTAGAACTGTCAATTATGAGTGATAATTATTTAACAAATATAATTTTGATGATTAAGTTAAAAGTGTCATTGAAATTAATATTTGACCATTGACTAAATTTTTTAGCCACGAGTGAGTTTGTTTAGCATTTAAGAGGGCCATAGATTCAATCTTGTTGGTAGTTTTGATGTTTGATAGTATTTGAGTCAAAGTTAAATATGCAGTATCTCACTTTCGTATTAAGTGTGCAAAAAAAGTCTTCGGAAATCTGAAAATCATATGCGAAGCAAGGAAGTCTAAGAAGATTGGATATTGAATTTTTTTATAAGAGTAACTTCTCATAGGTCTAGAGATTGAATGTAAGGCAGAGAAGTCCAAGAAGATTGGAGGCTAGATTCTTGGTAAAGGAAAAAAAAACCTGAGCAAATCAAGAGATTGGATATACGGCAAATGAAGACTCAAAGATAAAAAAGTTTGTGAGTTCAACTATTAGAATGGTTGAAAATGATGTCACTATCAATTGATATTATGTATAATCAATTGGTGCACTATAGAAGAAAAAGGGATTAATTGTTTAAGGGTTTACGATGTGTAAAACCTTGTTTTATGTGAAGTAGGATTTAATAGTCAATTGTTGTTACACAGCAATCGGTTGATGCGTCAAACCCCGAACTAGTTCGGAGTTTTGTACATCAACTGACTGTTAGACTTGATTAATCAACTGATGTAGTTAAATCATGAATCAAAGAATTGGATCATCAATTGATTTACTATAAGTATCAGTTAATTGATGAACAAACTCCTATATGGAGGTTTTTTTATAGTAATCTTAACAGTTGAATTGATCAATTGATTGCTCAAGTATTAAAAGTGAACAGAATATTTAGCAGTCGATTGTGCAACTTGATTGATCTTATTTTAGCATTAAAAAAATATTCATAGTTCTACTGAACAATTCGATTGATGGATATCAATCGATTGTTATCAAGTATCAATTAATTAATTAGATATTTTGGACAAAATAATTTTTTTTATCCAACTATTCCACTTGATTGATCACTATCAGTCGATGGCTAAAAACTGTCAATTTATTGATATTCAAATTTCAAAATAATATTAGCCGTAGATTAGAAATAAGTGATTGTTTAAAAGTCAAGTAAACAATGAACATCTACTCCAATCAATTGTTACAATTGAGGAATTTTATCGAGTACGTGGTGGTTTTCTTGATTCAAGGAATTGTATTGCATTTATAGAGAGAGAGATGGGGCGGTAGCATTGTACAACAGAAGCAGAAGGAGAAGCTATGTAGTTGTTGGTCTATAGAGCTATTAAACGGGTCGATCCATAATGGGACATGTCAATCCGTCATAATCCTAACATTTGACGGGGAGGGACGGGTTAACCCATCGTCCCTATAGATTGAGAAATCTCTAATCCAATCCAAGACGAGTTACAGATTAGACCACTACAAAAATAAGCAAATTTGGCGATGAATTTTGTAATGAATTTTGGAAAAAAATTTCGTTGCAAATAATTCACCGCCAAATTATACAACGAAAAATAAAAATTTGTCGCCAAATTGAAACGAATAATATTTTCGTTGCAAAATTCGTCGCTAAATTTGGCGACGAAACTTACTTTTCGTTGCCAAATTTGGCGACGAATCTTATTTTTCTTCGCCAAATTTACGACGAAAAATATATTCGTCACCAAATTTGCGACAAAAAATAAATTAGTCGTCAAAATCTAATAAATATATTTCCACGAATAAAATTAAATTTGGCGACGAAAAAAAAATTCGTTGTAAATTTTTCAAGATCATTCGACTGATAAATACATAAGTCGACTGAATATACGACCAGTTCGACTGATCGATCGTCTACCAAAGGTTCTGTGACATGCTACAGTAATGACGGTTGTCAAGCCCCGAGAGTATGTTGTGTCGAAAAGCAAACGGACGACATCTCCCCTGTACGTGGCAACATATCGGGTTAATACAAGGCCCGTAGGCCCACAACAACAACACAATATATAAAGATATCAACATATCAAACACAGCGGAAACATACAACAGATAAAATAATATACAATGACCCAACTGTGCACTCCGGAGTGACTTGACACAACAAGAAACATAATAGAAGTCACATTGAAAGCCAAATATATACAACACGTCCGTATATCACAGATACGGAAACAATACGACTAAAATCACAAAACGACAATCCACACAAATACCACAATGCAGATTAAATATCCATCCATCCGATGTGAGATAGGATCAGCTGGCGGAGCTCCGAACGTCCAAGGAATCTTCTACCTGTTATCTGGGCGACAGGAAGCCTAGGGTCCCGGGGTGGTGAGTATAAACTCAGGGGTAATATATAGAAAGTGCATGAATAATATATAAGGATAGATCTACAAGTATACATGTGAAGATCTACAGGTATACAGCATGAGTCCAATAGACATACAGTCGTATCCAAATCTAATAACAAGTAACTACAGTAAAGTCATACTCAATGTATATACTAAACTGATCAACTGAACATAAAGTAATGTACCAACGTACTTGACGGTCTGCAACACCATAAGCTATATCATCCTGACAGATATACAATAACATAACCCATATAATGTACCAGGTCAATCTCATACCTGACCAATACTCCAACATATGAACAGTATATGATCACCTGTAATAACAACCCGGTCCGTACCACACAATGACATGATGCTAATCAAATGCATATAACAGTCTGAATCAACGCATGTATCATGCTCAACACATAGCAGTAAATAAAATGCAAATGACATGTATCATGATGAACAACCATATGCAGCAATCATAGCTCAATCAAATGCAACATCTCACAGGCATATGTAAAACATATATCAAATACATGCATACATATATATCAGCAATGCATATGCATGGTCATGCCTGCGCACCCAACTCGCTACCACGACCCCAGTGTGGCCTAGGTGGCAGGACATGACAACTATCCCAACTCCAGCCGCCACCACTCTCGAGTGACCGAGTTGGGTAGTATGAAACAGTAGCTAGCCGCCATAGAGCTATATGCTACTCACACGGGGTCCTCGCTAGTCGTCCCTACCCATGAGTAGGCGAGCAACGCACCGGGACAACTACACATCACACGACCACCATCTATAGTGGGTGAGTGCGCTAACTACCACTCCGCCGCTGGCGGTCGCATCTCCGGCTACCACCATCCATAGTGGCGAGAAGCAGCCACGCACAACAATGCTCGCCCTCAACCCTGCACCACTACCTCGAGTGGCGAGGAGGCGGGATGGTGACGACTTCGTCTCAACCACAAGGCAGACCCAGTCGTCAGCATGCATGAAATGTAATGATGCATAGCTCACACACAAATCCCCGCAACACTCCCTAACTCACGGGGAGACTTAGTCAACCAAAAGTCAACCATGCAAGGACTAAAATCCATAAGACTCTCTATCACACAAAGAGTCATACACACCTGACAGTCAACCATGCTAAGACCTCTAGTCAGTAGCGAGATACCATCGACCGTCCATATAACCATACACAGGCACACAATCCATAATGGATATACCATCACGCTAGGACCTCTAGTCCATGGTTACATACTGACACCCATACACTTATCTATGCACAGACAACTAGATCCACCATAAATGCACCACTAACACGGTTATGATATAACGATCGGCTCCATAATCCAAACCATCACCTAACCCTAGTGATGTAAGACAGTAACCCAATCTGAAGTCACAAAGATAAACCTAACCACTTGTACTTACTGAACATCCATCAGCTAATACGTAATAGGGTTTATAGTTCCTATCCGTGCTAGATAATCAATGAGTAACAGAGTATATATCTCAAAGGTCAAGGCAGTACAAGCATATGATTAATTAAGAGTGGATTTAAGGTAAATAGGTATAAACATAAATCCAAGATCATGCACTAGAATTTGATCAAAACTACCGGACCAGGTAGATATTACCCACCTGATACATAATTCGTGCTATCCATCTCCATGTTCATGTATCCATCATAATCAAAGTCCTGTAACAATAGGATACAATAAAGTACTGTCACATATCTAATGATCGAATCAAATTCTACATCAACCCTGTATCTCGATCAACTAAATCGGACAATCTAATACTACAGGATGAATGAATTCATATTAACCAATCAATCTACCACATTCATCTATATCAATCTACAATATTAACTGTAAATATACCAATCGGACATACCTTGCATTTCCGAATTAGATCCAAATTCAAAATAGAACGATACTAAAGCATTACCGCAATTTGGATAGGTAAACCGTAGAATCTTCCTCTACTGTTCACTGATCTGAAACCGGCTCATCTTCTTCACCTAACAGTCACCTCCCACAATTCCTCCTCTCCAATGTTGCCGCAACCAAGTTCCAACCATGGAACTCACGAGCTACGAACTAAATCACTCACTATGCGCATACCAAGCATCACCACCGATTTGCGTAGCTTCCCTTCAAGCATTAATTACTCTAATCACACATCCAATGTATAACATACAATTCAAGGCATACCTTGACCATTGCAATCAACCACAACTTCTTGATTCCCTCCAGTAGACCCAATTAATCTCACCAAAATTCATATCAATCACTCTCAACATTTCCATCCAACAAATACTCTTCTATCAGTAACAAATATATCATCAACTCAAACTGCACCTAACCAATAATGATATGCATTCGTAAATTACCTGGATCCAACCCACCTAGCCTAACATCTGTTAAACCGCTTCTGGATCCATCACTGAAATTTCCAAAACTGGGACGATGGAACCTACCCAGCCGAAATCCCCTGCGCAAATCGGCCCTCTTGCTTATCCCTTGGAACATCCTCTGAGGAAGCAGGCCGTGAAAAATCAAACCCAAACCGTCGGTGCTGGGTGATGGCACAAAGGATCGAGATTAAACAAATTATCATCACTCACCCTCATTCGGATCGGTAGAGCACACAAAGCAGCGGCATCGCATCGATCCTCGGTGAGTTCTGCTGGATCAGCGAGGCGACAATAGAAGCTCGGCGCGCCATGACGAAGAAAGGAACTGGCCGAGGAAAACTAGCCAGAATAGGCGACTGACGAAAATGGGAAAGGCCGACGGCGATCGCGTCGGTTGGAGGAGCTCGCTGCCGACGAGATCTGGATAAGGAAGAGAACCCATCCGACGGGTCAATCCCAGATGAATTTAGGCAGCGGCCCAGGTGTGGTAGATTGCAGACCTCGCAGCGGCGGCAGCGGCGGCTCGGCGGCGACAGTAGAAGAGACAAAAGCAGGAGATAAGTCAGCGCATCATCCAGATCAGGTGGCTCGGCGTCGGCGGTGGCGGTCGTCGGAAGAGATGAGCCGCGGCGAAAGGAAAGCAGAGGAGAGAGCGAGTCACGATTTGAGGAGAAGAAGGAATCGCGTCGAAGAGAAGAAAGAAATCGGGGCTGGAAAAGGAATTAACGGGATCTGCGTCCGGTTCAACCTTATAACCCCACCATTTGTGGTTGAGCTAGCCTAGGTCAAGTCCGAATTAGCCTAAGTTGACTCAACCACCTGTTTAAGCTCAAATCTTACTCGTACGGTCTCCTTTTGAATCCGGAAAAATTTCTATGAATTCCCGAGAAATTTTATAAGAAAATTTCTCAACTAACAAGGTTTTTTTTTCCGTATCTTACATTCTCCCCCACTTATAAAAATTTGGTCCCCAAATTTGCGACTCATGTATGAGTACGAGATGTCACAATAATCATCTCGAGTATCCTGAGAAAAGTCACACCTCAAGTGACTAAGTGGGGTACTGAGCTCGAATATTATATTCCAGCTCTTATATACACGCTCAGCCGACCTATTAAAAGGTCAATAACTGTACCAGAGTGGAGCTCTATACTCATAACCGGTGGGAGACTTTGCCAGAATCGTAAGGTAAATCATGAATCACTATCCAAAATGATACTCAAGGATACTCCATGAATATAATTCCGTCAAGCGATTCAATGAAATTCATCTTACGGCTCGGAAGAAAATGAGTAGATCTAGCTAATCGATCATTGATTACCCAAATCACCTCAAGTCCTTTCCGATTTCTAGATAATCTCCCAACACAGTCTAACGCACTAGGCTCCCACTTCATCACGGTACGTAACCCTATCGATCACAATATTCCACCTTTGCTTGTGGGCATACCCAACATCAAACTACGGAATCATCCATGTCCCACATATCGTTCCACCAACTGGAACGTCCCAATACTCACTATTTTCGGATACACTCCGAATAAATCACCACTCTCGAATGAAGAGTCTCCTGAAACAACTCTTCCTAAAACAAATGCAACTCTGGGAACCACTATCCTTCCCAGAGACGGAGATTTATTCTCACTAGAGAAATTATTCTAATGTCCAAAAATTCACTCTGTCACACAGAACTAAAAGTAACTGGAAGACTATAATAACTAATCCCGCTAGTTTCTCAACTAGCATACACATAATATATGTCTCATTCAACTGCATCGGGATCGCTCCTAATCCCTGAAATATTCCATCTATGTACAATACCCTTCCATCCATATCGGACGGATTAACTAACACTAACACAAAAGTCGATCACCTTCTAGGCCACAAACCTAGCTTAACTGACTTCATCACCTTCTTAGTCCAACAAGTCGCGGTATAGTATCGCTAGAGCATCCTATCCTCATCTACGGTAAATACCAAATCAATCTCGGGAAATCACAACTTCCCTCAAGATTGGGAATATATCCATAAATATATCCTCCACAGATATGATGCCAAGCGATCTCAAATACTCCAAGAGTACTTGATTCCTCAGATTCATGAACGACTAAATCGTCGATAAGTCTAACAACATTATCAATCAGCTCTATACACCTGAATCCTTTTTCTCCACGCTAATGATAGCTCAATCATCACACCGACAATGATAATTGTATGACACTAAGTCACTACAATATCAAACCTCCAGTCGTAGACCAACCCTAGGATATACACAGGTGTCATTTAGCTGATCTAAACAAATCATCTATCCCTAACAAAGGATACTCCTTCTCAACTACTGCATTCCAATCATCGATAATCGATGCATAACCTCAAAGGTCGACTCTCTTTAACAAAAGTTACAAGTCTTCTCAAGAAGAAACACTAGGAAAGATAAATCTCCCATGGTGTTTAGCAACACTAATACCCAATAAAATCATCTCCGGTATGAGGTCCCCAATATCGGACTATTCGAAATCACCTCAATCGCATATTCCACTTGCCCATGCGTTGTAAGCTCGAGAGTTCATCCAGAAACTACATCAGAATACTCTCGGATTATCACGTACATCAGAGTCCTAGTATACCACGCTCCCAACAATCCAACTATCCAGTAAGGATATGTCTATAGTGGAGGTATGTCTAGCAAAGGCTAAGGGTATCCCTTGACTTCTTGATTGTTGATCAACATCTCACTGACGGTAGAAAATCACCAACCCACAAGTCGATAGGAACCCTTAACCCTATCCAAGAATGTTCTAGACAAAGATACACCTTAAACTACGGTATCTCTCGATATATCTGCAAATAAGATAACCTAAAGCAATACCCCGAAGGACCGATCCTTCGGTCTTCTATACTTTTTCTCGAGTAATCATGTAAACTTGTCCAACATACGCTCTTGGCGGTGAGCACAAGTAGATGCAAAGACTACCATGGAGGGAAATCATTCTTGGCGAGGTACAAACTGAAACAACTGCAATGGAGATGATAAACACTGTTGTACTGACAAAAGGTACATATCTGGCTATAAAATACTGAAGAACTGCCAACATCGTAGCACGCTCCAACTCTGTGAAAGGTATAGGCCCTTCAAGAATACCGCATAGATACGACCATCGTCATATACTCTCTCTCTTCTGAACAAATCATAACCACGCTTTGGGAAGGTAACGCTTTGTCGTGCAGGAAGGTAACAATTGTTGTCGATCGTCAGTCTTCGAGATGTCTTGGTGTATCTTGAGTAACTCTTCTTCGGATGAAAGTATCAAAGAACACCACTATGTCTGAGGTAGTAGATCGCTGCTGATGTGATAATCTAATCTGTTGTGATAATCTCAGCTTTCGAGGTTGTGGATCGTCTGCTCGAAAGCATCATCCATAGTCTTCAACTGAGTCTTCAAAATAAATACTCTCCTCGTAGATACCGGCTGCTTATAGTAGAAACAGATACAATGGTCCATCGGATAATCTGGCTCTGTGTCTCGTCGTAACCCGCACTGCACACACATAATCTCCTTTCGGAGTCTTTCCTCTGAGTTCGCTGATAAACATGAGAAGCTGCTGACAATCTGCAATCGGTCTTCTATGATCGAAAAACTCTTCAATAGTCGCTCGTGACTCATGACTTTAATCTTGCTCCATTTATCCAACATTCGGAGACTTCTAATTCCAATAATTTGACTTGCAATATATGCTTATCAAATCTCCAATTCTTAAAACACTTGCGGAGTCATTTCTATACACATGACTCGGTCTATGCACTTCCGGTAGGATCTGGTAGGAGATCCAAACATCCTGATCAAGATGTCAACTGATAACCCGTGGGTGGTCAAAACCAACCCAATCACATTCTTGGGCTATTAGGTGGTCGTAACCCTCGCAAGTCTAACGACTCTGCATGTACTTTCATTACCAACCGATCACCCTACTCGATGCCCAAAAATTCCCTGACAATGAGTCAAAGAAGATGACGTGGGAAAATACTATCTCACAACATCACTGAACTGTGACCAAATGAAACATTATTTCCGTAGGTTATTTCCTATCTCTTCCACCAAATCTGCTAAATCAGGATAATGGTATTCAACTAACACTAGCTTCTTCATTATAACCCGAGTTAAGTACTCAAAAGTACTCCCAATGTTATACAACCTAGAGCGACCATCTCAGGATCAAAATCCTATGAATATCATCCCTAATTTTCTACTATCTGCATCAGTAATAGTATACTCGCTTAGTCCATTACCCCATAGGTAATGATCTGACTAACATAATTAGTGAAAATCTTATGACTATAATCCTTGATCTCCACAAGAGATGTGACTACCTAATCTCACCTTTCAGGCTCGGTATCGATCGGCTCTCAAAGAAATTACCTTTTTCGATGGCGGTACATATCTAATAACCTCGACATATCGTTCCGTGGTCAACTCAAACCACGGTTACGAATACTAACCAATATCCTACAAGTCATCCATGTTATAAGCAACTAAATGCATAACCAATAGAAGGATATGTAATAACAGTTAACATACCTTAAACCTTGTAGCTCGGAGATGTCCGCAACAGCCAGATCCCAGAACTCACAAAACCAAAACCGAGTAAAGCAAAACTCGATGTCCAAACGAAATAAAATCCGAAAATGGACTTGTGACCTAGGGCTCACGATACCAATAAAATTGTCACGCCCGAGAGTATCGTGAAAAGCAAGCGGACGGCATCTCCATGCGTGGCAACATATCGGGTTAATACAAGGCCGTAGGCCACAACAACAATATGATATACGGATATCAACATATCAAACATACTAAACATGAAACATACAAGCGGATAAACAAGATCTGATGACCAGCTGTGCACTCGGGTGACTTGACCACAACAAGAAACATAAATGTCGAATCAAAAGCCAAATACATACAACACGTCCAGTATATCACGGATCACGGAAACAATACACTAAAACCACAAACCAATCCAATCCAAATACCACAATGCGGATTAAATATCCATCCGTAAATCGGTGTGAGATGGGATCGGTGGAGACTCGAGCGTCAAGGAATCTTCTACATTATCAGGCGGCGAAGCCCGAGTCGGGTGGTGAGTATAAACTCGGGGTAATATATAGAAAGTGCATGAACAATATATAAGGATAGATCTACAAGTATACATGTGAAGATCTCTGGTATCTGACATGAGTCCAATAGACATACGATCGTATCAAATCTAATAACAAGTAACTACGGATGAAAGTCATACTCGATGTATATACTAAACTGATCAGAGACATAAAGTAATGTACCAGCGTACGGCGATGCGCAACACCATAAGCTATATCATCTGAGCGGATATACAATAACATAACCATATAATGTACGGTCGATCCATATACGACCAATACTCGGACATATGAGCGATATATGATCACTGTATAATAACCCGGTCAGTACCACACTGATGACATGATGCTAATCAAATGCATATAACGATGCGAATCAGCATGTATCATGCTCAACACATAGCAGTAAATAAAATACAAATGACATGTATCATGATAAACAACCATATGCAACAATCATAGCTCAATCAAATGCAGCATCTCACAGGCATATGTAAAACATATATCAAATACATGCATACATATATATCAGCAATGCATATGCATGGTCATGTCATGGCACCAACTCGCTACCACGACCCGGTGGCCTGGGTGGCGACATGACAACTATCCCAACTCCACCGCCACCACTCTCGAAAGTGATCGAGTTGGGTAGTATGAAACGAGAGCTAGCCGAGAGCTATATGCTACTCATAGGGGTCCTCAGCAAGCCACGCCTGTCCCTACCTATGAGTAGACGAGCAACGGACCCAGACAACGACATCACACACCACCATCTATAGTGGGTGAGTGCTAACTACCACTCCGCACAAGGGCTGTGCATCTCCGCCTACCACCATCCATAGTGGCGAAGCACGCACACAATGCTCGCCTCAACCTCTACCACTACCCCGAGTGGAGGGAGGCGGGATGACTGACGACTCGACTCAACCACAAGGAGACCTCGCCAAGATGCATGAAATGTAATGATGCATAGCTCACACACAAATCCCCGCAACACTCCCTAACTCACGGGGAGACTTAGTCAACCAAAAGTCAACCATGCAAGGACTAAAATCCATAAGACTCTCTCTATCACACAAAGAGTCACACACACCTGACAGTCAACCATGCTAAGACCTCTAGTCAGTAGCGAGATACCATCGACCGTCCATATAACCATACACAGGCACACAATCCATAATGGATATACCATCACGCTAGGACCTCTAGTCCATGGTTACATACTGACACCCATACACTTATCTATGCACAGACAACTAGATCCACCATAAATGCACCACTAACACGGTTATGATATAACGATCAGCTCCATAATCCAAACCATCACCTAACCCTAGTGATGTAAGACAGTAACCCAATCTGAAGTCACAAAGATAAACCTAACCACTTGTACTTACTGAACATCCATCAGCTAATACGTAATAGGGTTTATAGTTCCTATCCGTGCTAGATAATCAATGAGTAATAGAGTATATATCTCAAAGGTCAAGGCAGTACAAGCATATGATTAAATAAGAGTGGATTTAAGGTAAACAGGTATAAACATAAATCCAAGATCATGCACTAGAATTTGATCAAAACTACCGGACCAGGTAGATATTACCCACCTGATACATAATCCGTGCTATCCATCTCCATGTCCATGTATCCATCATAATCAAAGTCCTGTAACAATAGGATACAATAAAGTACTGTCACATATCTAATGATCGAATCAAATTCTACATCAACCCTGTATCTCGATCAACTAAATCGGACAATCTAATACTACAGGATGAATGAATTCATATTAACCAATCAATCTATCACATTCATCTATATCAATCTACAATATTAACTGTAAATATACCAATCGGACATACCTTGCATTTCCGAATTAGATCCAAATTCAAAATAGAACGATACTAAAGCATTACCGCAATTTGGATAGGTAAACCGTAGAATCTTCCTCTACTGTTCACTGATCTAAAACCGGCTCATCTTCTTCACCTAACAGTCACCTCCCACAATTCCTCCTCTCCAATGTTGCCGCAACCAAGTTCCAACCATGGAACTCACGAGCTACGAACTAAATCACTATCGGCATACCAAGCATCACCACCGATTTGCAGCTTCCAAATCACTGAAGTGACGCCACTGTAATGGTATTCTCCTTCAAGCATTAATTACTCTAATCACACATCCAATGTATAACATACAATTCAAGGCATACCTTCAACCATTGCAATCAACCACAACTTCTTGATTCCCTCCAATGAACCCAATTAATCTCACCAAAATTCATATCAATCCTGTACAACATTTCCATCCAACAAATACTCTTCTATCAGTAACAAATATATCATCAACTCAAACTGCACCTAACCAATAATGATATGCATTCGTAAATTACCTGGATCCAACCCACCTAGCCTAACATCTGTTAAACCGCTTCTGGATCCATCACTGAAATTTCCAAAACTGGGACGATGGAACCTACCCAGCCGAAACCGTCGGTGCTGGGTGATGGCACAAAGGATCGAGATTAAACAAATTATCATCACTCACCCTCATCCGGATCGGTAGAGCACAGCAAGACGACGGCATCACCGATCCTATCGAGCTGAGTTCGCTGCTGCCCGGATCAACAGAGGGCGACAATAGGGAGCTCCGGCGGCGACCGCAGACAGAAGAAAGGAACTGGCCGAGGAAAACTAGCCAGAACAGGCGACTGACGAAAATGGGAAAGGCGACGGCGATCGCGTCGGTTGGAGGAGCTCGCTGCCGACGAGATCTGGATAAGGAAGAGAACCCATCCGACGGGTCAATCCCCGATGAATGTAGGCGGCGACTGGGTGTGGCAGTTGCAGACCTCCGACGAAACTGGCGACGACGAGCAGCTCCGGCAGCGGCGACAACGCGGTAGAAGAGACAAGGCACCGGAGATAAGTCGACGCGTCCAGCTGCGGCGGAGATCGGCTGGCTCGAGCGTCGACGGTGGCAGATCGTCGGAAGAGATGAGCCGCGGCGAAAGGAAAACAGAGGGAGAGACGAGGTCGCGATTTGAGGAGAAGAAGGAATCGCGCAATCGGGAAGAGAAGAAAGAAATCGGGGCTGGAAAAGGAATTAACGGGATCTGCGTCCGGTTCAACCTTATAACCCCACCATTTGTGGTTGAGCTAGCCTAGGTCAAGTCCGAATTAGCCTAAGTTGACTCAACCACCTGTTTAAGCTCAAATCTTACTCGTACGGTCTCCTTTTGAATCCGGAAAAATTTCTATGAATTCCCGAGAAATTTTATAAGAAAATTTCTCAACTAACAAGGTTTTTTTTTCCGTATCTTACAACGGTCGACTGGTCATTTTCATCAGTCGACTGTTCAGTCGGCTACGAAATATTTTGTAAGCTGCTACAGTACCATCAGTCGACTTATCATGTTGATCAGTCGACTGATGTTGAAAATATATTTTGTCCACACATTTTTTCATGTATCAGTCGACTGATGGTTTACATCAGTCGACTAATGCATCTATTTTTTCAATGAAAATAATATTTTCGTTGCAAATCTGAAAAAAAAATATTTTTATAGATTATACTTTTTTTCCTGTTTTACAACAAATACACACAACAATATTAAAAAATTTAGACATCAAACTTTAATACGGAATTAATATATATATAACAAACCTAAACAAACTTACAAATACATAGATATCGTATGTCATAAGTCAAATAATATTTAAATACAACAAATACATTCAAAGGTAACCACCATCATCAAAAAATACATCATCATTGTCTCCATGACAGGGATCAAGAGGAGGAGCAGATCCAGAAGGAGGAAGTTGACTTGAACTAGACGTTAATTGAAGATGTTGCATAATGAACATTTGTTGCCTTTGAAATTTGTTCAACTTTTCATTTAAGTCTTTTACTTTCTGAGCATTTTCTCTCGATTCAGTTTCTTTCTGCGCTAGTAAATCCCTTAAATTATTAACCTCTTCGGTTAATTGAATTACTTATGCTTTTGATGCCAGGGAGGATGAAGAAGAAGCACCAGAGACTCTATAAGATTGGCTCAAAGAACCGAGTCCAATTATTCTTCCACTTTTCGACCCTCTAGTCACTTCAAGCCATAAATTTATATTGCTAACAGAAGGCTCAGATTCGACTGCATCATCGCTTGCACTCGAATTTCTCTGTGAAAGTTCATCGTATTTATCCTGTTGTGAAAGAAAAAAAATTAAATACTAACATAAGAATTTAAATTTTTAAAATTACAAACCTTCATTGTTCTAGCTCTTTCCCCACTCCACGTCTTATCTTTCTTTTGAAATGTACGGGTGAAAGTGTCTATAAATAATGGCTCAGTCCCTGTCTCCTGGGCCTAAACAAACAGTTAAAATTTATAAATTAGTGAGTATTAGATTACAAAATTATAATTTGAAAACACTCACCAATCGATATCTATGCTCATCGATATTTATTGATCCTCCCGTATACGTGGCAGACATAACGCCGGAATTACAATGCTGATTTTACTTATTCTGCTCACTCCTCTATTGGCTATCCTCATATCCCCAATGTACAAAATTTTTATTCCAATTCTCTTCGGTTATACAGTGTGGTTTTTTATTTCTAGTTTTCGCATGATTGAGTATGTTTCTCATATGATCGTCACACTTTTTCTTAAAAATACTCCTAATCTCTAGTGTTTGACTCTCCTCCCAAGTAAATACCCGCTGGAGTAGAGAAAAATTAAATTGATTATATTAACTACAATTTTATATAAAAAATGATTTAAATAAGTTACCTTGAACTCATTCCACCACAAAATTTTTATTTCTTCCGGCGTGCTCGTATAAGTCATAAAAGCTCCATCCTGATGGTTATTCACTATTTTATTCACCTCGTGAATAACATGTACAGAATTTGTAAATCTAACATAAAATAAAAACAAACCTCGTTAGATACTTATAAAAATACATATCGTATTAAAAAATAAACATAGATAATCTAAAACTCGAATACTTACGAATCTCCGCACAAAGATATAAACTCTTTCGTATCTTCCCTCTCCATGAGTGATTGTTGTACCGGGGAAGATACATTAGCAGGTATCTGCTGAGAACCAGAAGATCCTGCAATTGGAGAAGAGGTGGAGGGCACATTTCCTGCAAGAGCATCAGAATGTGCAGGGGCTGAAGCAGAGGAAGACTGTAATCTTCCATCACTACTCCGTCTATGATCGCCATGTCGAAACTAACAATAATAATTATTAGAAGAATATGACAGTAAACAAAAATACATTTGCATATCAAATTTATAATAGGAACAATATGAAAAAATTACCATATTCATAGCAACTGGATGACCTAAAAAAACAGTTCATTAGTATATCAAATATATGAAATTTTGAATTAGACAATAAATTAAAACATAATTGGTACTCAATAAAAAGTTACCCACAATTAGAAATCAAAGTCCGCATTACAATTTTCATCCTGGTCATGCGTCTATTCATCATCGTCATCGTCATCCTCATCCTCAGCAACACCCTCATCCTCATAATTAAAATCCTCATCTTCATCCTCATTTAGTTCACTTGCATCAATGGCTACTACTACTTGCGTTGGGATCTTGTAACGTTGAAATATTATATTCTTCGATATGAAATGTATTGACAACTTCATCTTGTTGATATGCTATATCTTCCCAATGTTTCTCAATTTTATTACGTGCTTTTGTTTTACAAACAACCCACCAATCACTTTTGTCTCGTCTCAGACTAGGATATAAAGCATAAAATACTTGAATCGCTTGCTGTGCTAATACAAATGGTTCATACCTCTTGTATATTTTTTTGTAATTAATTTCAACTAAATTAAATTGTGGATGCACTCTCATGCCTTTGATAGGGTTAAACCAACAACACAAATAAAATAACTCATAAATCTGAGCCTGGGTACGCTACCTCTAAAATTTCATCTAGCAAACCGTAAAATTCATTCCTTGCACCTCCATCATTAGTTGACTGAATACAAACTCCACTATTCATTGTAGTTTTCCCAGTTCTATAATCTTCAGTATGAAAATTATATCTGTTTATGAAATATGCCGGCCAAGTTTTCACCATTGAGTTTGGATCCCATGACAGATGTTTTATTAGGTCTTGCTCAATGTGATCGTGATTATCAAGACCCTAAAGTCAAATAAATATGTGTTAAAGTCAAGATTTATCAAATTTATTATCATATATAGACTACTTATATATTTTTTGAACCATTGTGCAAATTCTTCATCGCAGAAATGATTAAACTCATGCTCCGGAAGTTCAGAATATAGAGTTTGGAAAATTCTACCATAAAATTAAATATAACACGAACAATAATTTACGATATATGAAATATATAATATAACATTTATATACTCACTCGAAATACGACGTTACTTTTGGATAGTTCAATAAAATATGTGTGGGCTGCTCGTTACTCCTGACCAGTTAAGTATCTACTTGTACAAGATCCACTTGGTTGACTAAGGTAGTTAAAAATTGAGAATGCCTTCAAATTTGGATCAACGAGATCCTCATAGTTTCTTCCTGCTTTCCGACTCTTGCATTGAACGTGAGGTTCAAAATAATATGATGCAAAAGTTGTAACTTCCTCCACAATATATGTATTAACAATAGAAGCTTCAACATGAGCCTTATTTTTCACTTTTTTTTTTTTTAAGTGATAGAGGAATCTAAGAGTAACACAATAAAATTTATTAGAAAATAAATTGTGCTAAATTTGATCAAATGAAATAACAATGATAAAAAAAAATCAAAAAATTCACCTTTCAAATGGATACATCCATCGAAATTGAACAGGACCTCCAACTTTAGCCTCATATGACAAGTGAACCAAAAGATATTCCATAGAATCAAAAAACGCCGGTGGAAATATTTTTTCTAAGTTACACAAAATGATCGTAATGTCTCTCTCTAATGTCTCCATGTGTGAATGACTCAATATTGTCGAGCAGATATCATGAAGAAAAATACTTAATTCCGTAATTGCACCCCAGACAAAATTTGGTAACAGTTCCTTCAAAGCAATAGGAATTAGTCTTTCCATGAATATATGACAGTCATGACTTTTCAAACCAATCAATTTGCATTCCTTCAAATCAACGCATCTGCTAAGATTAGAGACATAACCATCAGGAAATCTCAATGATTTCAACCATTCACAAATAATCCGTCTCTGATCCTTATTCAATGTATAAACTGCTTTTGGTTTTGATCCCTTACTATTTTCATCAACATCAAGGGCGGGTCATTTACAGATGAGATGCAAATCTTTTCTTGCATTCAGATTGTCTTTTGTTTTTTCGGTAATATCCATCACCGTATTTATCAGATTATCAAAAATATTCTTCTCAATATGCATTAAATCAAGATTGCGATGAATCAAATTACTCTACTAATACGGTAAATGTAAAATATCGCAGAATATATATATATATATAATGTTGGGTAATTGGGAGAATACCCTATGGAATTTTATAGGAATTTTCAGAAATTTTTTTGGACTTAAATGGAAATTTCCAAGACTCTCTTTGCTTATAAGGAGTTAAAAGGCTTAACGGTCCAAATCAATTCCCGCTTATTTCAAACTCGCTAATGGACCCGAGATCCTCCGCTCTACGCTTTCACCGATTTTCCCTTGCCGAGCTGCTTCTTTCCTTTTCACGCCGATTTATCATTCCTTCTTCCGATCCACTTCCTTGCCTATACACGCCACTTACCGGCCTCGCCAACGACGCACAATTTCGCCTCTCCGCTCAACGACGGCTGTTGCCCTCTCCCGATCGCGACTCCTCTCTGTGCTCACCGCCGCCGACGAGCCAACTTAACGTGCCTAATCTTGTTGCTGTCACTCGTTGTCGCGCTTCTTCTTCTTCGTCGAATCTCCTGTCGCCATCCCTTCACTCCCACCAGTGATCGGTGCTCCATCGCCGGCGATCGAACCTTCTGCTGTTTGTGATCTCTACCGGAGCAGACAGCGATTGGGAAGGAAGTTGGCGCCCTTGCTTCTCCGCAATCCAGCGACTGTCGACGGGCGTCCTCGATCTCGGGAGCTAGGGAGCGGTAGGGGTTCATGCTGTCGGATTTAGGAGTCGTCTTTGCCGGATCGATTTCCTATTTCCCTGATCGTGCGTCGCTAGGATGACGGCTAGCCCCTCCGATCAGCCAGACCTCCTCTTCCGTCGTTCATCACCGAATATCTCCACTATGAGCGATAGTTGGTTGCCCTCTGTTCAGGCTGCCACATCTCGTGTAAGCCTTGCTCAACCACCCTGTTGTTTCCATGATTTCTTGTCAGCCATCCTCTGCCAGCCTGCATCGCTTGCCGCCTCTTTTCTCGCCCAGCACAACATTGGTATTGGTTTCTGAATCTGGTACAAACCCATACGATTAATTGGCTTGATTGATAGGTTAGTTAATCTGATGGGATTTTCTTGCAGTTAGATTGATTGGATTTAGATCTAATGTGAGTAAGATCGTTGATTAGAAGCTTTGGAATTGAAGCCGGGCTAGGTAAGTTTTGGTTTGTATTCATTGTGGTAGATGGTTATAGTCGTTGGTTATTGTTTACTGATTTATCATTACTGGAAGGAGTTCTATATTTGATAGAAATCCGATTGATGTATTTATGTGGATCGTTGATGCTGGATGTGCAGAGCGGATTGTCTTTTGAATCAAGAAGCTGGATGATTTTGGAAGGGGGTGATTCTTCCAGATATGCTATGAGAATTGATGCGATGTAAGGTGAGTTCATATTTAGATGTTTACGGATGCATACAAATATATGAGTCAATTCATCTTATAGTATTAAATTAATTGGTGAATTAGTTAGGGATTAAGATTGGATTTGGATTCTTATTCCTACAGTTTGATTATACTAGCATGTGGTTATATTGGGTTCTACCATTTCAGACATTGGATTCGAGGTAGGGATCTTGGATGCGAAGACCATCAACATGAGCTACATAACAGGTGGGTAATTTCCTACCTGGTCCGGGTAGATGTATTGCATTCAGATTTAGTCATAGATATGAGCCTGTTAGGTAGCAATACGTAACTGAAACGAAGCATTTATCGTATGCTTGAACTTATCGTTGGATTTATTTATGCTCAATTGTTGATATCACATATACCCTATCATGATTTAGGAGTTATAGATGTGATGTAAATTGGCTTAGATGATTAGTAGGGTGTAAATGTCAGTACGGGTGATGACCCAAATTATAAATTGGGAAAAAGGTCATCTACGGGTAGGTAATGCCCTAAATGTAGGATTTATTTCCAATACCCATATGTTGCATACTGTTACCAACCATGAGTTGTGTAATGGTTAAGTGAAGAGTGATTAGAGTGTCACTGCGGCCCAGTGGTCCCAGCTTGATATGATTAGTCGAGTACGACTCTCTATCGGATAGAGAGTGCGTCGATCAGTTGAGTACGACTCTCTATTGGAGAGAGAGTTATGATCAGTCGAGTACGACTATCTACAGGATAGAGAGTGCGTCGATCAGTTGAGTACGACTCTCTATTGGATAGAGAGTTATGATCAGTTGAGTACGACTCTCTACAGGATAGAGAGTCCGTCGATCTGTTGAGTACAACTCTCTACAGGATAGAGAGTATTGATTAGATGGGTATGACTCTTTGCTGAACAGAGAGTCTATGGTAGATGGTTGTACGTGTGACAGCATACACATGTCATTTGCATGCATTCTGACGACATAGTCTCCCTTGGGGTTGAGAGAGTCGTCAGTCATCTTGCCTCCCAGAGCACTCCCCGAGGAGTAACTGGTGTGAGGGCAGAGCATTTGTTGTGCCGCACTCTACCACTATAGAAGGTGGTAGTTGGAGTTGCGTGCAGTTGTCCTGGGTGCGTGGTACTCGACCACTCATTGGTAGTGTTAGTCGGAGTGGCCAACAGTAGGGACCCCCATTGTGTAGCGAGCTCTTTACACTCATATGCTACTTGATCATTCTGCTCACTCGACCACTCTATAGCAGTGGTTGGTGTGAGTTGGGACAGTTGTCATGTCGTGCCACCTAGGCCACACTGGGGTCGTGGTAGCGAGTAGGGGTGAGCAGGCATGACCATGCATGCTGCATTGCCGTATATGATGGCGCTTTGCATATTACCATATATATATACATATATGCATGTATATATATATATATATATATGGATGGTTGAGATTAATATATATATAGATGCAGTCTATATATATATATGATTATTGTGATGTTGCATTTGATTGTACTATGCTTGCTGCATTTGAGTGTACATCATATTCATGCATGTTTCTTGCATTTGTTATACGATTGTGTCGGATACTGGTATGGGTTGGACAAACCATTAGATACCTTGACCTGTAGCTAGAGTATATTGTGAGTTGATCTACTCTTCCTGTTATATATATATATATGTTGGATATATGTTCAGGTTGGATCAGAGTAGCGTAGAAGACTTCAGGTATATCTGTATTTTTATGTTGTTTATTTAGTTAGACGGTATATGCTTGTATTTATATAATATGCTGATATACCTGTTGTACCTCTAGAGTGTGTTGTTGAAAATACACGTGATATGACATATATACATGTTTTTCTATTACCTGCTGTGTAAAATACCGGAGAAAAAAAAATAAAATAATAATATTCCTCGGTAATTGATAAAATATCCTATGGAATTTTTTTCAGGAATTTTTAGAAATTTTTCTGGATTTAAACGGAAGTCTTATGGACATTTCATGGGGATAAAACGGATAGACTTTTGTAAAGCCTGTTTAGACTATCTGATATTAAGAAATTAATAGGGTTAAATGTCAAGCGTTATGTTTTCTTTTCTTCTCGCCAATTGTTTTTTTCTTTTTCACCGTGCGACCTTTCTCCTTTCTCCGAGAGCCTTTTTTCCGCCTTGGCCGTGAGCTTCTTCTTGCCTGCCCGTCCGCAGCTTCTCTCGATCGCCGGTGCCTCGAGCCCGGGCCACACGAGTGGTCATGTCGTTGCGCTGCCCGCGTGAGTGGATCCATTCGCCAACGCCTTGCCTCATCGGCAAGGCGATTCCTTGTCTCTTCGCTGAGCCGCCGATCTCCGCCGAGTCGTTGCCGCCTGATGGCGCCTCCTCGAGCCGTTCATCGCGCGCACCGGCGCCGACGCCTCGCTGGTGGGAGATCCGGTTGGAGGAGACGATGGCGATAAGTGTCGCTGGATGTGGTTCAGAGGAGTGATCGGGATGCCAGGGACCGACATCAACAACGTTCGGGTTGACTATGAGATGACTTGGTCGATCGTCGCTAGAGATGGGGCAGGAGGTCTGTGGGCACTGAGTTCGTCGGTGATCGGGAAGCTAGGGAGGATCAACGCCGGAGTAGGTGAGTCAGTGTTGTTCTTCGATTTTGGACCAGATTAAGGTCAAGCTGTGAGGTTGTTTCTTATTTAAGCTTGATTCGTTGAATTGGGCAGGTTTGGTGTTGGCAAACAAGGAATAGGAGAAAAAGGGGGGGCTGCCGGTTGTTGGGGATTGGCTGTCGGTTATGTGGAGTTGCTGCCGGAGAGGATTAACTGTCGGTAAAGCTTCAAGTGTTGGTAAGCAAGGTCAGTTCTCCCTTTTGTGCTGTGAATTCAATTTTGATTTGTTGGATGGACAATGAGTTGTGAGCTTAGTGAATTCCATTCGGTTGAAGTGGCTGTGGATGGAATATGCAGTAGAAATTCTGGTCGGTGGCGTGGGATATGTTGTTGTATTGGCTATGAGTGAGAGGAGGGGATGTGTGGTCTGTCCCGGTGAATAAAATAAGTTGGGATGGCTGTACATGGGCTGTGATGCTTTGTGTTGGAGCTGGGAATGAAGAAATGGGTTGTGATATTGCTGTAAATAGGGTTGTCTTTGGTCTAAAAAGGGGGCTGTGAGGTGATGTTTTGACCGACTGTGAGTGAGCCGTAAACGGGTCTATGGTTGTCAATGTAATTTGTTCATAGGTTATGATCGGCTGCGAGTTGAGGTTTGATCATGTAGGGTTGTCAGATTTTATATCTGTATAGTGAGCTGGGGTGAAGCCCTATTTTGCGAGTGGATTTGTGAACTCGGTTAAGTATGGTGTTAAATGGTCAAGTCTGGCTAATTGGGGTTTCTAATTCGTATTCGATTAAGGGACGCAAATGTAGAAACGGGAGAATAACAAATTTATATATATATATATATATATATTGTCGTGTGCTTGAATTTAATTATAAATGTTGAAATTTGCAGGACGTGGATACGAGACTGGTCCGCGGACGTGAGGACTCTATTGCTACGAGTATTAACATCAGGTAGGTAATTTTCTACCGGTCGGGTAGATGTAATGATTTTCAGATTTAGATATAGATATGAACATGTTAGGTGTTCATATTACCTTGATCATGCTCTATTTATCGTATGCTTGAACTTACCGTTGATATATATGTGTGCTCGATTATTGATAACACATATTCCCTAGCATGATCTAAAAGTTACAGATGTGATGTAAGTAAGTCTAACTGTTTAGTAGGGTGTAGATGTTAGAGTACGGAGGTTGACCTAAATTGTAAATTTGGCAAAAAAAGGTCCTCTGTGGATAAGTATGGCCCTAGATGTAGGACTTATTCCATACCTGTATGTTGCACATTTATTCACCAATCACGGGTTGTGTGAATGGTCATGTGAGTCGTGGATAGTGTGTCGCTACGAACCGATGGTCCTAGCTTGTCTTGATCAGATGAGTGACTTTCTACAGGGTAGAGAGTGTACTGATCAATTGGGTGTGACTCTTTGTTGAACAGAGAGTCTAGGGTAGATGTTCTGTATGTGAGACAGTACCCTCATGTCATTGCATGCATACTGACGACATCGTCTCCCCTTGGGGTTGAGAGAGAGTCGTCAGTCATCCTGCCTCCCAGGTTACTTCCAGAGGAGTAACTGGTGTGAGGGCATAACATTTGTTGTGCCACACTTTACCATTATTGACGATGGTTGTTGGAGTCGCGTCTGATTGTCACAGTCGTGGCACTGGCACTCGACCGCTCATTGGCAGTGTCAGTCGGAGTGGCCAGCAGCAGGGACCCCCGTTGCGTAGCGAGCTCTTTACGCTCATATGCTACTTGATCATACTACCCAACTCGGTCACTCGAGAGTGGTGGCGACTGGAGTCGGGATAGTTGTCATATCGTGCCACCTTGGCCACACTAGGGTCGTGGTAGCGAGTAGGGGTGAGCAGGCATGACCATGCATGCTGCATTGCCGTATCATACGGTGTTTTGCATATGATTATATATATACATACCTGCTTGTATATATATATATATATGGATGATGGTGATTAGTATACATATAGATACAGTCTATATGTATACTCACTTTGATGATGCATTTGTATGTACTATGCTTGTTGCATTTGTTTGTACATATTCATACATGATACTACATTTCCTGTATGGTAGTAGGTTGATATTTGTATACCTATCGGATATTCATAGTGATACCCTTGACTCAGGTTAGGATATTGTGTAAGTACTATACTGTTATACCCTATGATGTGATTATATGCCCAGGTTGGATCAGGATAGAGTAGCTGACTGCCAGGTATGTTAGCATCGTTGATGTTCAGTTTATTTAGTATATGCATGCATATCTATTGTTATGATGATGTATACTTGTTGTACGAGTAGATTAAACTGTTGAATGACATGTAATATTGATACATATATTTACTTGTTTTCTCTGATTACCTGCTGAGTTTTACTCACCACCTCCGACCCTGGGTTTTTCTATCGCCCAGGTAACAGGTAGACGCCTTTGTGACGACTTGGAGCTGCGCCGATCGATCCATCCCATCTCCATTTTCCGATGTCTCCCGAGGAGTTTATTTTGTTTCTCTCTTATGGTTATGGATTTTGGTCCTATGTCATGGACCCTTGTTTTGTTATGGACTTATCGTGATATCGATGTTTTATTTACAGTTTTGACTGTGGACTTGTCAGGTGGTGTACACCTGTATATTTTTGTTATGTATGTTGTGGGTATGCGCTCTTTATTTTCGCTGCTGTTATTTGTTATTTGTTATATATATTGTTGTTGTTGTGGGCCTACGGGCCTTGTATTAACCCGAAATGTTGCCACGTACAGGGGAGGTGTCGTCCGTTTAATTTTTGGCTCGGCATGCTCTCGGGGCGTGACAACTTTATTGGTATCAAAGCCCAAGGTTCTGCGATGCCATACTATGTTGTTTTTGAGTCGAGTCTTGGATTCTCGGGAGTCGATTTATTCGGTTTTGGTTTTCTGAGATGAGATGGACAGCGGCCTGAGCTCCAATCGGCATGAGGTAAGAATTTCTGAAAAATTTATGGTTTAGTAGATATTTATCTAAACTTGATCAGTAGGTGTATACAATAGAGTTATGACACCTGTGCAGACTTGTAGTAGGGGTCGTCCATCGAGGCGACCAACCGGAGTGACCTTTAGGGTTTATACTCCCGGTTATGTTGGCTATGCATTTAGATGCTTATACCAGGGAATAACCTGTAGTGTGTTGGTTATTATTCGTAATCGTGGTATGAGTTGACCACGGAACGACTGTTAGTCTGTGAGTCTTGAACACATGTCGAGAGGTGATTTACCTCACGAGAGCGATCTGAGTCGGAAAATAGGGTCAAGTCGTCACATTTATTATGGAAATCGTGAGACTACAGTCTTAGAGATTTCCACTAAGCTGCTAAGTCGGATTATTACATGGGTAATGAATAGACTTATAGACTATTGTTGATGCGGATAAGCGGAAGGCTAGGTTATGGAGTTTCATAGGGATTTTATCCACAGGTTATTAAATCTTGAATTGTATAACTTTGAGAGTACTTTTAAGTACTTAACTCATGTTATCTGAGAAAGTAGAGTTATTTGCATACCATTATCGGGTTGCCGGTATTTGGTGATAAATCACGAGAAAATAATCTTGAAATAATATATCACTTGATCATGGTTTAGTGATGTTGAAAGAGAGTATTTTCCCGTGTCACTTTTAGTGACGCATTGTAAGGAATTCTTGAGCTTCAAGAAAGGGTGATCGGTTAGTGATATTGTACTGTGCAGAGTCGTGAGACTTGCATAGGCTACGATCACCTAATAGCTCAAGAAGATGAATGGATGATTAAGTCACCCGAGTTATTGGCTTATAGTTGGATAAGGATGTGGGATCTTCTGCGGATCCTGTGGGAAGGCGTTGGATTGAGACAGGAGTTTAGAAATGACTCCGTACAAGAGGGTTTAGAGTTGGAACCGATAAGCAAATGTGCGGGTCAACTTATTAGAAATCAGAAGTCTCAGGCTATTGGATAAAAGGAGCAAGATCGGAGTATAGGCTTTGAGCTACTTCTCCGATTATGGAAGACCAACGCGGGATCATCGAGGATATTCACCGAGGATAAACAAAGACTCCTAAGGGATTGTGGGCATGCAATGCAGATCACGAAGACACGCGAAGTAAGATTATTTGTTGGAACAATTCATCTGTTGCTATTGTGAGCAACTAGTACAGTGGAAGAAGTGTACTTTGAAGACTCAGTTGAAGACTATCCGGGATATTCCGGGAAGATGATACACCGTCTCGACAGTAGAGATCGACACCGAAGATTGGGTTATTTCGTCAGCAGCGACCTACTACCTCAGGCGTGGTTGGAGTTCCTTGATACTCCTCTTCAGCAGAGATCAGCACAGAAGCAGCATCAGTAGAAGACATCTTAGAAGATTCAGCATACAACAACAATTACCTCCAGATGTGGGTTGATTTGTACAGAGGAGAGAGTATACGACAATGGTCGTATCGATTTTGTATTCTACAGTTGTAGCTCGTAGATTTAAGTGATAGGATCAGATGATCTAGGAAAAAAATCTTCGGATCATTCATCGCAGAAATGCGACCGTTTTGTCGCGGACAATTGGATCTGATCTTATTCTCTTCGGAGAAAGGCCGAGACCTGCGTGGAGCCTTTGGGATCGGATCGACAGATATTTTATCGTTCAGGGTATTACTCTAGTTTTACCCTCTAGGTTAATATATTGAGAGATACTTGTGGTTTACAAGTGTCTTTGTCTAGAACATTCCTAGTGTGAATTAGAAGGATCCCTATACATCGACTGGTGGGTCAGTGGTATCTCTACCGTCAGGTGAGATGTGGACCAATAATTAAGAAGTCAAGGGAGGCCCTTCGACTTTGATAGACATACTTTTACTGTAGACATATCCTTGCAGATGGTCAAATTGTTGGAGGTATGGTATGATTATGTCTCTCAGATATGCGTATAATCCGAGAGCATTCGGATGTAGTTTCGGATGAAATCCTAGCCTTGTCGTTGCTTAGGCAAGTGGAGTAGGCGATCAAAATGATTGCGGAAATAGTTCTGATATCGAAGATCACAGACCGAGTGATAGTCTTGTGAGTATCAGCGTTGTTAAACACTATAGAAATTGGAAGAATGTAAGTAGTAATTATAGGAGAAGTTGGAAGGGATATTTATCTATCCCAGTATTCCTCCTTGAGAAGATCCGAAACTCTTTGTTGAAAGAGGGATGGACCTTTGAGAGTTATGCATCGATTATCGATGATGGAATACAATAGTTATTGTGAAGAATATCCTTCGTTGTGGATAGATGATCTATTGAGATCAGCCAAAGACACCTGTGTATACTCTAGGATTAGTTTACGACTGGAGTGTTGATATTGTAGTGACATGATGTCATACAATTATCATAGTCGTTGTGATTATTGGTATATCATCAACTTGGAGTAAGCAGGATGCAGGTGTATGGAGGACGACAATTTCATACTTAGTATGAATTGTATGAGTTTTGATTAAGTTGTTAGACTAATTAACGATTTAGTCATCACAGGATTTGAGAATCGTGTATTCTGAACATGATTGGATCCTTTTCTAGTTGTTGGAATTGCGTAACCTGACCACTGTTGATTGTGGTAGTAGGAGTTGCGCACTCGACCACCGTAGATGGTGGTTTGCCTTGTATGTTTTGGTTAGTACTGTTGATGTGGATAGAATGTCTTAGCATTACTATACCACGGACTTGTTTGACAAAGGTGATAATGGAAATCATTTAGTGGAAGCTGGTGAAACCATTTACAATACCTAGACGACGGTTAACTTTTACATGAGTATTAGTTAATCCTTTCGGAGTGGATAAAAGGAGGTTGTACGCGGATGCATCGTTTCAGGGATCGGAGCGATTTCGATGCAGTTGAATGAGGCGTACCTTATGCTTACGACAGTTAAGAAACTACGAGATAGTCTGTCATATACATGACATGACTTTAGTAATTATTGTCAGGATTTATGGATATATGGAGCAGGAATGCTCATTGAATTTAACAAGCTACTGGGTAGCTACAATGGAGTTGTTGGAGCGCGAATAGTTGCAACAATTGCAACAAGGGAGAGTGATTGCTATAGTCTTCCATGCACTTACAGTGTGTGTGGAGTGTATCTTGGAAGGTTGATGGACTTCTCTTTTGAGAAGATAATTCTCCTTCTCTGATAAGGATAGTGTGTTCCGGACATGCGACCAATCAAGGAAGAGTTGCTACAAAAAAAAAGCACATCATTCGAGATGGGCTATATACCTTGGTGGTACTCAGATATACCGAGAGTTGAAACATTTATACGGGTGAAATGGTATAAAGAGAGTTATAGCAGATTTTGTTGCTCGATGTTTAGTATGCCAGTAGGTGAAGGCTGAACATCAGAAACTCGCTGGATTGCTCTAGAAATTCTAATTTCGAAATGGAAGTGGGAGCATATCACTATTGGTGACGTTACGGGATAGACTAGAACCCATGAAGGACATGATGCGATTTAGGTGATAGTGGATCGACTACCCAAATCATCTCACTTTCTGCCTATTCGTGGAATGAACTTGTAGGATCGTCTGGCAGAGTTGTACTGCTGAGAAATTATCAGATTGCGTGGGGTACTTTAAGTACCATATCAGATAGAGATTCGTGATTTACCTCGCGATTTTGACAAAGTCTGCACCAGACTATGGGCACAGAGCTTCGGCTTAGTGCAACATTTCATCCGCAGACAGATGAACAGTCTAAGTGTATCATTTGGACATTGGAGGATCTATTCAGATCTTGTGTTATGGATTATGGAGGTGTAGCTTATCGGTTGGCTTTATCTCCGACACTTGCGGGTGCTCACAACGTATTTTCTGTTTTTATACGGAGGAAATACATGTCGCATGTTGATTATGTTCTGAAAGAGGTTTCGATTCTACCTCTATCTAATGCGACTTACGAGGAGATTTTAGTGCGTATTCCTGGTCTCAATGAGCGTCAATTGCAGAACAAAACCATCCGACTCATAAAGGTTGGATGACAGTATCATATCGATGAGGAGGCTATGTGGGAGCTGGAAGATACTATTCAGGCTCGATAGTCTCATCTGTTCACTTGAGAAAGATATGTGGTCCTTTCGAAAACTTGCTTGAAGTAAATTTTTGCATGTTAGTACGAAATTTGGGGACCAAATTTTTATAAGTGGGGGAGAATGTAAAATACCGGAGAAAAATAAAATAAAATAATAATATTCCTCGGTAATTGATAAAATATCCTATGGAATTTTTTTCAGGAATTTTTAGAAATTTTTCTGGATTTAAACGGAAGTCTTATGGACATTTCATGGGGATAAAACGGATAGACTTTTGTAAAGCCTGTTTAGACTATCTGATATTAAGAAATTAATAGGGTTAAATGTTAAGCGTTATGTTTTCTTTTCTTCTCGCCGATTGTTTTTTTCTTTTTCACCGCGTGACCTTTCTCCTTTCTCCCGACCGCCTTTTCTCGCCCCGCGCCGCCCGAGCTTCTTCTCGCCGCCGCCTCCGCCTCCTCTCCGATCGTCGGCGCCTCGGCGCCGCCACACGGGCGTGGTCATGCCGTTGCCGCCATCGCGAGTGGATCCATTGTCGCCTAACGCCGCCTTACCTCGGCAAGACGATTCACCGCTTCGAGGCCCGATCTCCTAGAGCCGTTGCCACGCTGATGGTGGCGCCTCCTCGAGCCGTTCATCGCGCACCGCTCTTCGATGCCTCGGTGGGAGATCGGTTTGGAGGAGATGATGGCGATAAGTGTCGCCTGGATGTGGTTCAGGCGATCGGGATGCCGAGGACCGGCATCAACAACGCTCGGTTGACTATGAGATGACTTGATCGTCGTCGCTAGAGATGGGCGAGGTCATGGGCACCGAGTTCGTCGGTGATCGAAGGAAGTGGGAGGATCAACGCCGAGTAGGTAGGTGAGTCGCTGTTGTTCTTCGATTTTGGACCGATTAAGGTTGAGGTTGTTTCTTATTTAAGCTTGATTCGCTGAATCGACATTTGGTGTTGGCAAACAGGAATAGGAGAAAAGGTGTTGTTGAGGATTGGTGCATCGGTTATGTGGAGTTGCCGGAGAGGATTAATGTCGAAAGCTTCAAGTGTTGGGTCATTCTCGTTTTTGTCTTTGTGAATTCAATTTTGATTCGTTGGATGGACAATGAGTTGTGAGCTTAGTGAATTCCATTGGCCAAGTGGTCAGATGGAATATATAGAAATTCGTGGCGTGGGATATGTTGTTGTATTGGAGTGAGAGGAGGGGATGTGTGGTCATTGAATAAAATAAGTTGGGATGGTGTGCATGGATGTGATGCTTTGTGTTGAGGAATGAAGAAATGGGTTGTGATATTGTAAATAGGGTTGTCTTTGGTCTAAAAATGAGGTGATGTTTATACCGATCAGGAGTGAGTGGATCGGGTCTATGGTTGTCAATGTTGATTAGGTTATGATCGGGCGAGTTGAGTTGATTTGATCATGTAGGGTTGTCGATTTTATATAAATGTAGATGGTGGTGAAGCCCTATTTTGCAGTGGATTTGTGAACTCGTTAAGTATGGTGTTAAATGGTCAAGTCTGGCTAATTGGGGTTTCTAATTCGTATTCGATTAAGGGACGCGAATGTAGAAACGGGAGAATAACGAATTTATATATATATTGTCGTGTGCTTGAATTTAATTATAAATGTTGAAATTTGCAGGACGTGGATACGAGACTGGTCCACGGACGTGAGGACTCTATTGCTACGAGTATTAACATCAGGTAGGTAATTTTCTACCGGTCGGGTAGATGTAATGATTTCCAGATTTAGATATAGATATGAACATGTTAGGTGTTCATATTACCTTGATCATGCTCTGTTTATCGTATGCTTGAACTTACCGTTGATATATATGTGTGCTCGATTATTGATAACACATATTCCCTAGCATGATCTAGAAGTTACAGATGTAATGTAAGTAAGTCTAACTGTTTAGTAGGGTGTAGATGTTAGAGTACGAAGGTTGACCTAAATTGTAAATTTGGCAAAAAAAGGTCTTCTGTGGATAAATATGACCCTAGATGTAGGACTTATTCCATGCCTGTATGTTGCACATTTATTCACCAATCATGGGTTGTGTGAATGGTCATGTGAGTCGTGGACAGTGTGTCGCTACGAACCGATGGTCCTAGCTTGTCTTGATCAGATGAGTGACTCTCTACAGGGTAGAGAGTGTACTGATCAATTGGGTGTGACTCTTTGTTGAACAGAGAGTCTAGGGTAGATGTTCTGTATGTGAGACAGTACCCTCATGTCATTGCATGCATACTGACGACATCGTCTCCCCTTGGGGTTGAGAGAGAGTCGTCAGTCATCCTGCCTCCCAGGTTACTTCCAGAGGAGTAACTGGTGTGAGGGCATAGCATTTGTTGTGCCGCACTCTACCATTATTGACGATGGTTGTTGGAGTCGCGTGCAGTTGTCCTGGGTGCGTGACACTCGACCGCTCATTGGCAGTGTCAGTCGGAGTGGCCAGCAGCAGGGACCCCCATTGCGTAGCGAGCTCTTTACGCTCATATGCTACTTGATCATACTACCCAACTCGGTCACTCGAGAGTGGTGGCGGCTGGAGTCGGGATAGTTGTCATGTCGTGCCACCTAGGCCACACTGGGGTCGTGGTAGCGAGTAGGGGTGAGCAGGCATGACCATGCATGCTGCATTGCCGTATCATACGGTGTTTTGCATATGATTATATATATATACATACCTGCTTGTATATATATATATATATATGGATGATGGTGATTAGTATACATACAGATACAGTCTATATGTATACTCACTTTGATGATGCATTTGTATGTACTATGCTTGTTGCATTTGTTTGTACATATTCATACATGATACTGCATTTCCTGTATGGTAGTAGGTTGATATTTGTATACCTATCGGATATTCACAGTGATACCCTTGACTCAGGTTAGGATATTGTGTAAGTACTATACTGTTATACCCTATGATGTGATTATATGCCCAGGTTGGATCAGGATAGAGTAGCTGACTGCCAGGTATGTCAGCATCGTTGATGTTCAGTTTATTTAGTATATGCATTTATATCTATTGTTATGCTAATGTATACTTGTTGTACGAGTAGATTAAACTGTTGAATGACATGTAATATTGATACATATATTTACATGTTTTCTCTGATTACCTGCTGAGTTTTACTCACCACCTCTCGACTCGGTTTTTCGTCGCCCGTGCAATGTAGATGCCTTTGTGATGACTTGGAGCTGCGCCGATCGATCCATCCCATCTCCATTTTCTGATGTCTCCCAAGGAGTTTATTTTGTTTCTCTCTTATGGTTATGGATTTTGGTCCTATGTCATGGACCCTTGTTTTGTTATGGACTTGTCGTGATGTCGATGTTTTATTTACGATTTTGACTGTGGACTTGTGAGGTGGTGTACACCTGTATATTTTTGTTATGTATGTTGTGGGTATGCGCTCTTTATTTTCGCTGCTGTTATTTGTTATTTGTTATATATATTGTTGTTGTCGTGGGCCTACGGGCCTTGTATTAACCCGAAATGTTGCCACGTACAGGGGAGGTGCTGTCCATTTGATTTTCGGCTCAGCATGCTCTCGGGGCGTGACATACTGAGTTTTACTCACCACCCCTCACGGACCCTGGGTTTTCTTTCGCCCAGGTAACAGGTAGAAGACTTTGTGACAGCTTGGAGCACCGCTGGCTGACATCTCATCTCACCTCCGAGGCTCTCGTATTGGTTTTGGGCTTTGCGTCTGCCGTGTATTGTATTTGGAGTTTTCGTAGTGTACTGTGTTGTGGACTTGTAGATTCGGATTTTGTCGATGTACTGTATGTGGTTGTGGTGTGTTAGTCATACTGGTATGCATGTTGTGGATGTATTGTATATGTGGGGTTATGGGTATGTCGTTGTATTAGTTTCCGCTGTGTTTCGTTATGTTGTTGTGTTTTTATTTGCTATGTTATTGTTATTGTGGGCCTACGGGCCTTGTATTAACCCGAAATGTTGCCACGTACAGGGGAGGTGCCATCCGTTTGATTTTCGGCTCGGTATGCTCTCAGGGCATGACAGTAAATCCCAAAATATACTCCGTTTAGTCCATTTATGCGTAATTTCATAGTCATATGTTGTAACATTTGATTCTTCAATAACAGATGGAAAGTTAAGCACTCTTTACCATAAAATTTGACCGGTGAATTTCAATGGTGGAGGTGTTCTTTCAATTCTATTCTTAGTGAATTCTTCTTTATTTCTTCTGAATTTATGATTTGGCGGTAAAAATTGTCTGTGACAATCAAAATAACTCAGTTTCTTTCCGTATTTCAATTTGAATGACTTTGATCTCTCCATACATATTGGACATCCTAAAATCCCCGTGGTACTCCAGCCCGATAACAACCCATAAGCAAGAAAATCATTTATGGTCCAAAGAAGCACAACTCTCATTGTGAACATCTGATTAGTATGGACATCATATGTGGAAACACCCTCGTCCCATAGTTGGATCAACTCGACAATCAACGGTTGCATGTAAACATCTATTAACTTCTTCGGATTATGAGGACCAGGCACAATCAATGTTAAAAACATATAAGATTTTTTAATACACATACCGGGTGGAAGATTATACGGAGTTACAATAATTGACCAGCAAGAATAAATTCTTCCTGATTTGCCAAATGGAGCAAATCCATCAGCACATAGACCCAACCTAATGTTTCGAGTCTCATTCGCAAACTCAGGATATGTTCTATCAAAATTTTTCCACGCCTCTGCATCTGATGGATGACACATTGGCCCATCCTCTGTTTCATGATTTGTATGTCAAGTCATGTGTTCAGCAGTGACCTTTGATGCATAAAGCCTTTGCAATCTAGGAGTTAAAGGCAAATAGAACATTTGTCTGAATGATTTTAATCGCTTATTACGATTTGATCTCGTGGTACTCTTGTACCTGCATTGACTATAAAATTTACAAGTCTCTAAATCTGCATTATCTCCCTAATATAGCATACAACCATCTCTGCAAACATTAATTCTTTGCACCGGAAGACCTAAATCTTTCACAAGTTTTTTCATACTGTAAAAATCATTCGACATTATGTGATCACGCGACAATACTTCTCCAATAACTTGAACAAAATCATTAAAACAATCTTCGGACACATTATGCTCAGCTTTAATATTCAACAATCTTACGGTGAGAGATAATTTAGTGTGACTATCACAACCAGACCACACGGGTTCATCTGTAGCTCTCAACACTTCTTGAAATTTGAGATATGACTCATTGTACACATTTTCATGAACACCAATTACTTCTACCTCCTCCAACGGCGTTGAATAACTAGTATACATGTGTTCAAATGTTTGAGGATAACTAGAACTTGTAGCGTTTGGTTCGTTATTCAAATTATGACCAACTGCATCAACTATTATCCTCTGGTATGGATTGAATTGATCGTAATATATTTGCTCTCCACTAACTATCCTTTTTATATTTCGTTCAACCTCTTCATCGAATGTAAACGGTTCACCATGACAAGTCCAATTATAATAATTTAGCATAAAACCAAATCTACAAAGATGTTTTCGAACTTTATCACACCGGAAAAATTTACCATTATGACATTTTTTGCACGGACACCTTAATTTATTCTCATCCATAAACTAAACATTGATATTAGTAAATGTCAAAAATTGTTCCAACACAATAATAAATTCATCGGTTAAACCACGACGTTCTAGTAAATTCTTTTTATATATCCAACTTCGTTCTCTCTCCATTTATCATGTTTTAAAAATTATATCAAGGATTAATTTTAATTTTTTCTAAATTTCATCCATATATATCAATCTAACAATAAATTTATACTCAAAATAAATTCTTCTAGTACTAAATATGATTTTGTGTGATATTTAATTGTAAATTATAATATCATTTCGAATAAATATTATATATTTACGGTAATAAAATTACTTAAAATCAAATATTAATTATAATTAATATAAAATAATAATACTATAATTTTATAAATATACAATATTTATACATACCTGTCCTAATGGAAACAATGGATGAGCTCACAGCTAGCTGAAGACTTCATGAACACACCGAACACCTTAATGATGAAGTACGACAAACCTATGAAAAATAATTTTGTATTTAGATTACACATTATACTGATTTATATAATTTGAATAACATTTAAATTTTAACTCTATTATTACGGCGATAAACGACCAGTTGGGACGACGATTAACCATCCAAACCACACCCCCATGTCAAATTACACGTCTGACGGTGATTGCGAAGTCTGGCGGTACCATAAGTCACGGGCGCCACAATCTCGCGGAAGTTGTTTGCAAAGTGCGACAGCTGCCCGCAAAGTGAGGCAGCGACCGCCTCGACCTCGCGACAACATAAATTCACGAGGCCACGCGACAACTGCCGTGAGGGCACACGCACGGCTCGGCAACTGCTGCGCGACGTGGCCTAGACGAAAATGATTTTTCGTTGCCAATTTACAACGAATTTTGCGATGAAAATTAAATGTTGGAAATTTAAATAATTTTGCAACAAAAAAATTTTTGTTAGAAATTTCATTACTAATTTGCGACGAAATTTAAAATTCGTCGCAAATTTTGTTACAGATTTGCAACAAATTTTTTTCGTTGCCAAATTTCGTCGCTAATTTGATTTTTTTTTTGTAGTGGATGGGCTAGTCACGGGTCACAAAAAAAATAAAAAAAATCTCTAAAATTACTCTATCACTTTTTTCTCTAAAAATACTATTTTAGAGTGTCACTTACACATAATTAAAGTAATTTCATTTGGAAGAAATCAAAGTTCAACTAGAGACATCACTTTATCTTATTAGTTGAGTATGATAAATTAAATTAAGTTCACTTAATACAATAAATACACTGACAAACTAAAAATGATTTATAAGAGAGGATTTTCAACATTCTCAATTCGCAGGTCAATCTAAGCCCGCCGTGAGTCAGCCAGTCTTGACTCATAACTTATGTAAATTGATCCATTTAGATCTGTTAGATGATGAATCGATAAATTTTCAATCCAATATGTTTAAATTATTTGATGGGACGGATTATTTGTTTGATGTTACATCATAAATATAAATAATGGATTTTTAAAGATTTTTGTGTCGTTAAAAAAACGATTTTGAGTAGTTTGATGGTAGTTGCATCATTCCTAGGGGGTGTCACATGGATTGTGTGGCCCACAAATCACCTTGCATGACTCCAAGTTTTACGGGAGACCAAATAAATCTCATTTAAAATATATTTCACTACTTTTGGATACAATATTTAATGGCCTTTTATGTCTCATATTCATATCAAATGTTATTGTAGCACCCAATGGGACTGTGATGTACACTTTTTATTATTATTTTGAGCTTATTAAGTTATTTAATTTTTTTTAGAATTCAGATATTCTAATTAGATGTATTGATCTTGCCTCATGAATGAATATCGTTCATCAAAATAAATCAGTAAATTACAATGAAATTAATAAATGATCTATGTTGGACTTAGATCTTATCATTAGGTTCACATTTTGAATTTTAAAGAATAAGATCTCGACATAAATTTTTCAAGAGCAATGACCAAGAGAGATCAAATTATGACAATATGATTACTACTTTGTGGTCTTAATCGTCGCACTGAGCTATATGAAAGTTATTTAATAGTCATAGGCCAACCCATGCACTCAACGTGCATATAACTTGGAAAGATTATCCCAGAATCATTTTTTCCATTTCACTGTCACCGGCTAGTTTTGAACCTGTTGCACTATCAGTAATCTATTTTTTTTTTTTCATATTTTTAAATTTAGTATCAGCAGGATATTGATTAACGCAAAATATTAATTAATCGATTTGAGATATGTGGATAGGTCGAATCCTTGAGAGTTTATGAGTGGCTTTCGTAGGCAGGTCTAACGCAAGTTAGGTTGCTATTTGAAGTTTTCTTATCAAGTTAGATTGTAGTGAGTCGACGACTAATATAATCAATAGTATTCCGACCTGACAAGTGAAAGAAAAAGAATTTACATCACATCACGGATGTATGAACGAGTCAGCTACAAACTCAAATCAAACCTTGTCGAAAATAATGGAAGAGCAAAGCGGAAACAAAGATGAAATAGTAGCTAAAAAAGTAATCTTTTTTCCCTTACACCCGCCTATACGAGCCGAAGTAATTTACCAGAAGCTTTACCACGTCGCACAATCCTCATGCGTCCACTCGCGTTTGTACGTATTCACCCACATTCTCAGGATATATATAAGTAAAATGCTCCTCTTGTTCATCTTTTAAGTCAGTTGAGCTCTACAGTTGGGTTGAGCTCAGGTCAATTAAGCTACCCCTTTGGTCGAGCTTAGAGAGGCTGAGCTGCCCCTTGAGCTGAACTTCTCTTTGGGCCTAGTTTAAATCAACCCTTAATTAGGTGATATCGTCCTGAAGTTTATGAACCTAATATATATCCATTTGATGCACCGTCGTATTGATATATTGATGCAGACGCATCAATCACAACATGGTATGCTCATACCTCTTAATACGAGTATGCATCATTTTGGATAAAAACATGATATAATAGAGCTCCTAGAGACTATCACGATCTATCTGTGACTACAACTACGGACGTGGATCATTCCGTAGCTCGACATAGGACCTCCAGTAAGGATCACGTATTGATTAATTATAGTGTATGAAAAAGCAATGATACTACTGGTACCTTCTTTACATAATCCCCGATAGAGGGGTTAGCGGGTAACCTAAGATCCGGTCCAAAATATACGGCTCAGCTAAGAAAGGAAAGGAAGATTGGCACGGGCGAATATTGAGAGCCATCGGTACGGGCGAACCTCAGAAGCCATTGGCACGGGCGAATATTGAGAGCCATTGGCACGGGCGAATATTGAGAGCCATTGGTACGGGAGAGTTAATGAAAGCAATTGATACGACAAAGGAGAGGCGGAGGGTGCTTCGCCAAGAAGCCAGCACAATCTGATCCCTACAAGGGGAAGTTGGGCACAGGAAGGAGAGGAATTGGTTCGGGTTGATAAGGAACCCTAGGGCTAGGGCGCCCGTGGGCTATAGACCTAAAACTAGTTTCCCTCAACACGGAAGGTTGAGGGAGATAGTCTAGCCTAGTTTCCCAAAAAATAGAAGAAAGGGTGTTAGGCAACGGCCTGGGAGGCCCCACATAATATTCCAAAGAGTCTCCACTCCGATATCCATGCGAATTATTCTCGAAAGGTGGTGGCCACGTGGACGATGAAGATAACCCACGACGTTACGATGAAGGAAAAGAGGGGGGGAGATAAAAGGGGAGGAAGCAAGGAAAAAGAAAAAGAAGCGATTATTCCCACCCAGCAAGAGAGAAGGAGACGGAGGAGGAGAAGGAGAGCAACAACCGTTTCGCCGGAGAAGAAGGAGGGAGATCTGTAGCTGTTACATCTCTTGTATTTTTCTCGTCTTGTGATATCACTGTAAGAGGTTTTTTCTCCTCCACCTTCGGAAACTGACTTTCCGTAAAGGAGGACCTTCATAGTGAAAGTGCTTAGGCGCTGCATCCGGTGAGAAAAGCTCACCTCCGTGGAGTAGGAATCCTTATTCCGAACCACGTTACATCTTGTGTTTGAGTCTCAATTGCTGGCGTCGGTTTCTTGCGTTTCATCTACTTCATCTTTTTATTCTTTACTGATTGCGGCCTGTGAGAACCCTCTGAGATCTCCATCCGTGCTTCGCTGCATTGGAAAGGAGTGAACAGACTTCACCCGTCCGCATCAGTTGGCGCTGTCTGTGGGAACATTTGAGCTGGACGTCGAGATGCAACCCGAAGAAATACAACAACCTGATACCTCTGCGGCGGAGGAGCGCCCCATCACTCTTCTACCATCACAACTAAAGGCCTTGATGGATGACGCTATCACAGAAGCCCTGGCTAGGGAAAGGAAAAGGACCGGATATCTGCATCCGCACTCCGGGGAACCTTCTTCCAGAGATCCACCCCCAGAAATACCTCCTCCCTCCCGTACAGCCGCCAATGGTGAAGTATTGCTTGGAGGTGGACTTGGGGGAAGAACACCTCAGAATACTATGCCCTTCACCCAAACGCGCCGGGAGGAACAGGGTGAAAGTCAATCCACCAGACCTCCGGAAGTATACGAGCCCAGTCCCTTCACGATGGACATTCTTTCGGAGCTCCCTCCATCCTACTTCCGGAATCCTCAGGTTAATAAGTATGATGGTTCGACGGATCCGGACGAGCACATATCTCAATTCGACGGAGCAGCCTCGCTTCACTGTTATATAGACGCTCTCAAGTGCCGAGTCTTCCGAACCACCCTGACTGGCTCGGCGCAAAAGTGGTTCACCACTCCGCCCCGGTCTATCACTGTTTGACTTCGGAGAATGTTCAGTCGAGAATTTGTCAGCTGCAAGGCGTATAAACAAGACGCCTCTATGTTAATGCATATCACCCAGGGACCTTCGGAATCCCTTAGGGGGTATATTCATCGATTCACTTATGCAGCCCGGGGGATCCTCGCCACCCGATCTGAATCTTTCAGAGGCGCTATTCAGCATGGGCTACGGGAGGGCCCCTTCCTCAGTTCCTTGTTAAGACAACCTACGGATAGTTACGAAGAGCTACTGAGCCGTGCGGAGCAGTTTATCCGCGAAGAAGAAGGATTAAAGGTACGGAGGGCCGAACGGACTGCCACAGCAGTCCCCACTGAAAGAGTTCGTCCCGCTGCTCTTCAAGCCCCCCCTCGGCGGGAGCATACAAGACCTTTTCGACAAGAGGTTCCGAGGCTTCGTCCAATGCTGCAAGGTGTTCGCCCCACCCCACCATTACAAATCATGGCTGCTAAAGTGCTTCCTCCTGTGAGGACATGGAAAGAACGTGAAATGGAATTTTACGATCAGCAGGGTCTGCTACAACGACCCTTGGGACACAGGGGGATCCCGCGTAACCCCCCAGCCCCGTTCTTTTGCCAATATCACACAGAATACGGCCACAGTAGTGGCCGATGTTTCAAGTTACAAGAAGAATTGGATCGCCTCCATACTGCATATCCGCAAGTAAAGTTTCAGCGGGGCCGTGGCGAGGCCCCGATCTAATGTAACCCGTCCAGGGCCGTATAATCAACAACCCTGGGTTGCTTTCCAAATGCCATCCCAGGAGGTTGTCTCTCAAGAAGGCCCATCAGGGGAGGCCCTTCATCCAATCTAGATGACATTCCCACGGGAGTTATTCATGTTATAGCCGGAGGACCCACCGACGGGACTCCAACCGCACGAAGTCATCGCCGTCTCATGGAGAGTTTGGTCATCGTCACCGACCAGACTATTCAAGTTGCACCGCCCATTTCGTTCGGGCCAGAAGATCTACAAGGCGTCCTGCTGCCCCACACGGACGCCTTGGTTATCCGTATATCCCTGGCCAATTATGAAGTGGCCCGGGTACTAGTTGACTCGGGAAGCTCTGTTAATATCCTTTTCCAGGAAGCCTTCGGACAAATGCAGCTGGGAAATGCCCAATTAGAAGATGTGTCCACGCCCCTCTTCGGATTCGCAGGGCACATGGTCCACCCGAAAGGACAGATATCATTGCCTTTAACTCTGGGTGTGAAACCCAACCAAAAAACCAGTATAATTCCTTTCCTTATTGTGGACGCTCCGTCCACTTATAACGCTATTCTTGGGCGTCCTTTCCTCACCCTTTTTCAGGCAGTGGCTTCCCCATACCACCAGAAGCTGAAATTTCCAGTAGGTCAATCGGTGGGTGAAGTTCGTGGAGAACAGAAGGCCTCCAGGAGCTGCTACGTGCAAATGGTTCGGGACGATCAGAAGAAAGCCCGAACCGAGGACCTGAAGGGCAAAGCTGTCATCATTACTAATGTCTGCGTCCTGGAGGAATCCCCCCCCTCCAAAGTTGATAAAATAGAGGAGGGAGAACTGGTGGAGATCGCTCCAGGAAAGGCCACCCAATAGCTGCAACAAATTTGGATGTCAAAGAAGAGTGTGGCTTGCACGAAGGAGAATGAAGACATCTTTGCAAAGGATGTGCATGATCTCACGGGGATCCACCCTTATGTGCGGAACATCATCTCAATATCATTCAAGGAGCCCGACCCGTCCAACAGAAGAGGCGACATTTTGGACCAGAAAAGGACAAAGTCATAGCAGAAGAAGTGGACAAACTACTAAAAGCGGGTCATGTAAAGGAAATCCAGTTCCCCGAATGGGTCTCTAATGTAGTCTTGGTTCCCAAGCCTTCGGGGCAATGGAGGATGTGTATTGATTTCCGTAATTTGAATAAAGCATGCCCTAAAGATCGCTACTCCCTTGCCTCATTGACACCAATTGGTGGATTCTACAGTGGGATATGAAGTGGTGTCCCTAATGGATGCATATCAAGGGTATCATCAAATACCTTTGGCCCAAGAAGATCAAGAGGGTTAGCTTTGTGATGCGAGGTTAAACGCTTATGTGGTAATGCCGTTCGGACGAAAAATGCAGGAGCCACCTATCAGCGCCTTATGGACAAAATCTTCGCGGAGCAGAAAGGGAAGAATGTGGAGGTATACGTGGATGACATCTTGGTCAAATCAAAGGTCACTCGGGATTTAGTCAAGAACTTAAATGAAACCTTCGCTACATTAAGGCGGTTTAATATGTAACTAAACCCTAACAAATGCCTGTTCGGGGTAAAGAGTGGCAAGTTCTTGGGGTACATAGTGACGGAGAAGGGGCTGCAAGCCAACCCTGAGAAAGTGCAAGCCCTATGCAACATGAAGTCACCTGCTAGTCTGTGAGAGACCCAAAAGTTGGTGGGCAGGATTGTTTCTTTATCCCGATTTATAGCCAGATCAGCGGACAAGGGGCTGACTTTTTTCAAGATTTTGCGCAAGGCTGCTAAATTTCAGTGGGATGATCAATGTGAACAGGCTTTCCAGGAGTTGAAGAAATATTTGGCTCGACTCCCCCTGCTAGCCAAACCAATACCTGGAGAACCATTATGGATGTATCCGTCAGATCAAGGAGCCGCTGAAACAAGAAGGTTCTCATCAAGAACCTATTTATTATACGGCCCATATATCACGAAGGCGGAATTCGTTATACAGCTAGAGAAGTTGGCGTATATCCTAGTACTAACCGCCGTAAATTAAGGCCGTACTTCTTGGCTCGTCCGTCACAGTTCTAACACCATGAATTGGGTAAGGTCATCACTAAGCCAAATTTCTCTGGAAGATTGGCCAAATGGGTAGTAGAACTAAGCGAGTATGATATTCACTACCAACCTCGAACGGTTATCAAGGCCCAAGCACTCGCTGATTTTTTGGCAGAGGTATCTTGCGGCGCGGAAGATGGTTCGACAACAAAGGAGGAGGGATCAGAGGTATGGAATATATTCGTAGACGGTTCTTCAGGATCTGCAGGCAGCGACGTTGGTATCTTATTAATTTCCCCGGAGGGTGAAGAAACTCGATTAGCAGTTCGCTTGGAATATCGGGCATCTAATAATGAAGCGAAATATGAAGCCATTCTAGTGGGACTACAGGCTGCTAAAGCAGTGGGGGCTTCTTCCATTGTGATCCACTCGGATTCCCAGTTGGTAATATCACAACTTCAAGGTTCTTTTGCGGTTCGGGAGGAAAGGCTGCATAGGTATTTGAAGACTTTTGAGAAAGAAAAAGCTCAATTTCGTCAGGTCCTCTTGAAGCAAATCCCACGGGAGCATAACGGGAAGGCAGATGAATTGGCTCGGATGGCTAGCACTATGGGAGGAATAAAATCCTCGGAAGCGATCCATATGAGAGTTCATACTTCCTTAGCAATATGCAGCGTGGAGGGAGACGTACCTGAATCAAGCCTAACTCTTGATTGGAGGACCGACATCATAGCTTATTTACGGCACGGGAAGATCCCTGAAGGGAAAATAGCGGCATCCACTTTAATAAACCGAGCTAAACGGTTCATCCTCTTAAATGAAGACCTATACAAGACCTCTTTTAGACCCTTGTTAAAATGCAGGAAAGCGAGGATGCGGAATGGGTACTCGGAGATCCATGAAGGATCTTTGCGGATCATTTAGGAGGGAGAGCTTTAGCAAGAAAGGCTTTATTGGCAGGATACTTTTGGCCTACTCTTCAGCAAGATGCTGCTCATATAGTGCAGACCTGCATCGCTTGCCAGAAGCATAGCAACCGTTCTGAACGGCCAGCTGAGTTAATGAAAGTCGTAATCTCTTCTTGTCCTTTCGATCAATGGGGAATAGATATAGTGGGCCCGATCTTGCCACACCTTTTCAAAGGAAGTTTTGTTAGTAGTCGTGGATTATTTTTCCAAATGGGTGGAGGCAGAGCCCTTAGCCAAAATTACTGAGAATGTCGTAATACAGTTCTTATGGAAAAATATCATTTGTCGGTATGGTATTCCTCGGAAAATAGTCAGTGACAATGGACGACAGTTCCAAGGAAAAAAGATCCAAGAGTGGTGCCAAAGTCTCAACATTCAGCAGGCTTTCACTTCGGTAGCCCATCCTCAAGCAAATGGGCAGGTGGAGGTAACTAACAGGATCCTCATTCAAGGATTAAAGACTAAGTTGGGTGCTCAGAGGGAAAACTGGGTAGAAGAGTTACCAGGCATCCTGTGGGCCTATCGAACCACACCCAAGACAGCAACGGGAGAAACTCCCTTTAGTTTGGTATACGGGGCGGAAGCTGTTATTCCGGTTGAGGTTTTGTTGAATAGCGCTCGGATAAAGGCATACGAACCAAATCAGAACCAACTTATCCGAAGCACCGAATTGGACTTGGTGGAGGAAAGGCAGGAGATGGCACGGATGTTGGGTTTTCGGCACCGCAGCGTGTGTGTGTTCGATCATGTTTCGTAAACATGAACACAGCGGAAGCAATAAAAATAATAAATACTCCTATTTATTACAACACACAAAACACACGCATGCATATTACAACAAGTGTAGACATAACCGTAAATTTAAATTTGCAATAAAAGGAAATTTATCTACATTATACCTTTCGTATGACGTGTAGCGGGAACGACATCAACCGGAACGATCCTCGCTAGAATCGTCTCTATCCGTATCCATGCCGAGTTCCTCGGGATGACTTCGCTAATCCACGAGCTTCGTCTTCGTACGGATTACCAGCCTCGTGTTGAAGACGACGTGATCGAGAGATGATCACGATCCGAATCCAAATTCAGATCCAAAACGAGTCCTCAAAACTCGCTTCTCCGGAGAGGTATTCGTCAACCGATTGACGAATCCTTCGTCCTCCACCTCAGAGGATTACCGGAGATCGAATACCCGGTAAGTTATCCACTGTCAGAGCTCTAACCGTCGTCCAAACGACGCTCCGACGAGAGGAGAAGAAGCTGTCCAGAAAACTGGACAGCTTGGTGGAGGAGTAGGCGCCGGCCAAAACAAGGAAGCCAAGTGCTCACCTTTTCACCGAGGCCTAGGAAGATCACCGGAGGGTCGCCGGAGGATCACCGGCTGAAGCTTGGTCGCCGGCAAGGAGCTGGACACCGCAAGACAAGGGGCTGGCCAAGGAGCTTGGGCGGCAACTCCTTCAATGGGGTTAGCAAGAACTAGGTTTAGGGCTCTTCCAATTAGGGCTTAATTATCCATTAAGCCCTCTTTTATAGAGAACTAATTCTCTTAATGGTTATTGGATCATAACCATTAGGTCCGTTAACCCGCTCCATTAAGATAAGTTAAAATAAACCAAACCATGATGGTTTATTTTAAGTTAAAATGAACCGAACCAACTTTTGGTTCATTCGTTTAAAATAAACCAAACCCTTTGGTTTATTCTCATCCATTGGATTAGAACCAAACCATTTTGGTTCATCCATTACGTCTTCATAAGACTCGGCCCATCCACGCTTTCATTGCGACTGAAACGATTTCATGCTCGCTTTATGTTTGGTCCAACCAAACCTAGTTTCTCTCGGTCTGAGAATCTCATTCTCAAGCTCGTTTTAAATCCTTTGGATTACGCTCGTTGTGCGTGTGACCAAATAGGTTCTCGGTTTATGTTGGCCTATAATTAACCATTAATTATAGAACGATCATGAGTGGCACCTAGTAGTACATCATGATCCCCAATTAACCGAAAAGATCAGCGGTTGATCGAACTATTTTCAAACCCTTGAGCTCGAATGAATCGTGTCTCATTCCCTTCACTCATCTTATACCCACTTGGTTCAGGACATGGTCTATAGTGTCAGTCCCCACTAGGCTGACTACGTCACACCTAGCCCAAGTATCATTTCCTCTCACAGTTCTGCGAAGAGTATCTTACTCTAAACATGTAATGCTTTGGCCAAAGACTTTAGTAACAATCCGACGAGAGGCCATGGGTATACATCTCCTCGCAAGGAGTGGTGAATCCTTTATAGGCTATTCAAACACCTTCGATCACTTCGACTTATACCCAATCATCCCGGGTCCACATCTCCTTAGAGATGTTTGCTTAAGATGTCAAAGCATAAGTCTCCATGATCAAGATGACTTGAATACCGCAAGTCAAAGGAACATCGCACTTAAGCCACAGAAGAACTTTTGACATATCTATATATGCAGAGAACCATATGAAGTCTTACTACCTGGTCACTCCAATGAACTAGTTACCATAACTAGCATCCACGATTAACTCCGGACATCACTATGTCTCCAGCCAGTGAGAATCAGCTGCTTGGATACACCAAGGAGTATACCTCGTGCTAGTCTCGGCAATTGATGGTGTCCAAATCCATCAATTCATCGACTAGGGATAATTCCGATACATCACAATTACACATGTAGAGATACTCACTAGTTGTGATCCAATCACAAATTCTCTCATGCTGTGAATCGCATCGTGGACATTCAGTAAATGAGTTTAAAATCCAATCAAATACATGAAACATGTATACTCAAATAATGAATCTTCATTTATCATATAAATGGTTCATACATAAGGCGATTGCCTTAGGACATCTCTCATATATTACTAACAACGGAGGCGAGTGGAATTTTACAAGCAAAGAGTACAACGAGCCTTTAATAAGAAAGTGGTGCCTCGGAGATTTCAAGAAGGAGATTGGGTTTTGCGTAAAGTCAATCCCGCTGAAGACCCTGGAAAGCTGGCTCCCAACTGGGAAGGACCTTATGAAATAATGCGCTGCGTAGCAGGGTCAGCATATTATATGAAGGATGACCAAGGCAAAGAGCTTCCACGACCTTGGAATGCCCTTCATTTAAAACTCTTTCACACTGTATGAGAAATATGGAATAGAAGAAGAGAAATTATGAAACTCCGAAGGAAATGCTTTTTGAATTGATTGCGTTCATTAGATGCCAAGTATTTTCCAAATTTCATTAAGGGGGCTACTTACAAAAGCAATACAGTATTGTTAATAAATCTAGAAGAAGAAGAGGAAAAACAGAGAGGAAATTCACATGTCAAAATGGGATATTAAGTTACAGCTTAAACCGGTCGGGAGGATAACGTCGAAAGCCAGCCTCCCAATTTAAAGAAAATGAAGGATAGGTTGGAGGAGGCAACCCTTGGGCTGCATACTGCCGAACCGCATCATTAAATCCATCTTGATAGGTGGAACGCATTAAGATGATGAGTCGCTCCTCGCGATTCGGCCGGTCAGGGCTTCGCTCTCGATGCAACCTCTCGCATGTTTCTTGTTGTTCTCGAAGGTTTCCTTGACGTCCACATAGCGCCGCGACACCTCCATAATAGCATCGGCCAAGATGGAGACATCATCGGCTCGGGAACTTTGGTCCCGCTGCACAAGGTGCGTCATCTCCACCATATTTTGACGCATGGAAGCTGAAATCCCCTCCACTGCTTCGGAATACGATCTGGTTCGGGCAAGTTCAGAGCTCATCCTCTGGAGGGAGGTTTCTTGCCTGCGTAGACGGGCATGAGCATGCGCCCGGGAATTTATAAGGGATGAGTTTTCTTGTACCTCCTTGCACAAGCGGGTGCGAAGGTCCCCTATCTTATCTTGTGCTCGCTGATGTTGAACCCGAAGACGAGCGATGGCGTCAGAATCTTGTTGCTTCCCCTTGAGGAGCTCTGCTACCTGCTCTTGAAGACGTAGTAACTCTTGAGCCGAGGAAGATTCTGTGTTAGGAGAGGCCGACTGGACTTCCTGCCGGGGGACGAGGGGCTCTGCCCTTGGACGTGGTTGCGCCTTTAAGGCTGCGATAGTGTCAGCATCCTTCTGAATTTGCTGGCGAGCTTCGGCTAATTGCTCTTGGCACAGGTGCAATTGTTGTAGCAGGAGTCGTTCTCGATTTTGAGCGTCCGCCAAGCCTTCCCGTTGTTGACGCTCCCATTCTTGGGCTTGAACTTGGTATTGATGAAGAGAGCGATCCAATTCTTTATGGTTGGTCAGGGCCTGCATACCGGTCGTGGGAAAAGAAATTGGTCAGCTAGACAAAGCTAAGGAAGCTGAGTAAGGAAACATACCAAGTCCAGAGCATGGCGCAGGCCTTCCATGCGAGGAACCACTTCCTCTAAGTTTAGAATCCGAAGACTCCGGGGAGAAAGGGAAGAAGACGGGACGGAAGATGCTGAAGGAGGAACCTCTCCTATAAAGGAGAGAAGGAGGGTGGTATCCATCGGTTGAGAATGGAAAGAGGGAAGCGCATCAGATGGCCCGCGGAGGTGGTAGTCGGGGGCGGCAGATCCATAGTTGCCGGGAGGATATGTGTCTCACCGGGTTGGGGGTTGATTGCGGAAGGAAAGACGGTAGGAGGTTGATCGAAGGAAGGATCTTGAGACGACGAGAGGATGAGCATTGGGCTGGAGGAGCTTTCGATAGGGATGCAAGAAGTAGAAGCACTGGTCAGGCCCAGGAGGAGAGAGGATTACAGGCGATGAGCCAGGGGAAGTTAGCGATAAAGGGATATCCACCGCCATGGGTTCGTAAAAGGAAGGACGGAGGGAAAGGGAAGACAAGGTGATCCATCCCTGTCATTGGGTGACATGGGAATACACCTTCCCGAGTTCATCCCGGGTTCGGGAAGAAGAAGGCGATTTGAACATCATTGGCGGAAGGAGAAAGAGTGGGAAAGTTAGGGCTTATGGGACCACAGCTTCCTCGGGATGGGGGTAGTGAGGGTCAGAGGAGGAAAGGGAGAACGGCGAGGTGAATCAGGTATGATGGTGATTGGGGAAGGTGAAGCGGAAGAAGAAGCGGAGGGTTGACCAGCATCCCGTTTGCGATTCGGGTAGCGACCCGCTATCTCCTGGAAGAAGTTAGAATGCATCTTGGGGGTCTGAAAAAGAAAAGGAAAAAGAGGGGTTGGGAAGAAAGAATCGGGGAAACGAGGTTTGGCGGCGGCGGAGCAAACAGATGAAGAAGAAGGAGACCAAAAGGTGAAGGGAGGAAGATGGCAGGAGAAACTAAGACCAAAGAACCCCCTATAAAAGGGGGAGGAATGGGCTTGCAGCCGTTAGTGGGCCTCTCGTATGTGGTAAAATGGAAAGAAGAGTTTATATTTCTAAATGACCCATTATGTACTAAAGCCCCCCATTTGCAGAAGAAGGAGGGGAACCAAAGAGGAATGATATGAAGGCGTTGCCTCCTTTATGCTCATTGCCCTGGCGCTATATACAAAAATTTCTATCCCCGCAAGGAAGAGCGGAAGATATCCCCGTGTGGTGGTGGAATGGAAGAACCGATATTCTTCGGTTATTATTTATTCTATATACAAGTTTCTATCCCCGCAAGGAAGAGCGGAAGATATCCCCGTGTGGTGGTGGAACGGAAGAACCGATGTCCTTCGGTTATTATTTATTCTATATAAAAATTTCTATCCCCGCAAGGAAGAGCGGAAGATATCCCCGTGTGGTGGTGGAACGGAAGAACCGATATCCTTCGGTTATTATTTATTCTATATACAAGTTTCTATCCCCGCAAAGCGGAAGCTATCCCCGTGTGGTGGTGGAGCGGAAGAACTGAGATCCCCTCAGTTATATATCACTTTTTATCCCCGAAAAGGGAGGGAAGTTGAAGTCCTTGTTTAACCCTATATTGTTTTATCCTTGCAAAATAGCAGAACTAATTCATTCGATGATTCTATATCCCAAGCAGATTATAAAAGCGGAAGAGCCGAAATATATCTCCGTTATAGGTAAGTTTATGTGGATACGGAAGAAGTAAAGTGTGGTACAATGCCGAAGATACTGGAGAAAGAAGACAAACTGGGAAAGTTCATGGATGCAAAAGAATTACATATTCTGAGTCATCTACAAGGAAGAATAACAAACAGCAGCCCTTATATATCCCGGGCGTTACAGTTCTTTGCTAGGAGGGACAGAGGGAAGTCCCTTGTAGGGTTGAGGTTGCCTGATAGTTGGCCGTGGGGCTAGCTGCAGGAAGGTCTGCCTGGCCAATTCCTTTTGGGACCCTATCAGTTGTTGGCGCAGGGAACGATTATGGGCGGAAGTTTCCTCCAGCTGTTGCTGTAAACACTCCACTTGTTTCTCCAAGGTAGCTATGTATCGGCGATCATTTATCTGTTCTTTAGAAGGCGAGGAACTGCTGCCCTGTTCCGATATTCTGTCCATGGCAAGCAAAGGAAAAAGGAGAATGATGGAAGCTATCAGGTAAAGGTCGGTGGTTTTTATGGCGACGAAGGGGAAGAGTGCATTCATTGGTAGGAGAAGTAGGGACCATAAATGCCAGTAAAGCAGAGGAAACGTGGGGGCAGTAGTGGGAAGGTTGACGGGACTACAATTGTAATTAAGAGGGTCCGAATCCCCGAGACATGATAGAAGAAGGCATGTTCGGATCAGATTACCGTCCTTTTGGAAGACAGAAACATTACTTCTACAGGAAAAAGACAAGAACGGATATCATTTGCCTCCCTTATTTTTTATTAACATATTTGAAACGATTACATTAACTTGATCTACCAAGATTTTCCATGATTACTCCTAACAGAAGAAGCGGGAGATGTCTCTTTGGGGGGAGAAGGAGCTAATATGACTCTGAAGCGTTCGCCTTGAGGGGGAGGAAGAACTGGTGGACCTTCATCGAAAGAGGAAGGATTAGTCCTCGCCGGGGGAACTGGGACGAAAGTCAGTGCTGGTGGAAGTGGGGGAAGTTCAGCGGCAGCACGAGGATCTCCCACTGTATACTCCCACGTGAAGGGAGGATTCCACACCCGGTTGCGGAAGGAGGGGAAAGGAGCGCGGAAGGACCTCCCTGCCGGAGGGGTGGGAGCTGGTTGGAGAGGCGGATATGGAAGGGGGCGGAAGGCTGAAGTGGCAGTTGAGCAGGTCTCCGAATCTTCAATATCCTCAGAGACCCAGTCTTGTAGTTCAAAAGATTCTGACTCTGAAGAAACTTCGATGGGATGCCCTGCTGAAGCCATAATAAGAAGATAGCAGGACGAAGGCATGGGGGACGAAGGATTTATAATGGAAGGAAAGAGGCAACCGAGGTTCTGGGAAAGGGAAAGAAGACGAAGAGATTGATACCATTTCCAAAGCAATAAGAGAAATAAAGAAGATCAACAAGCAGGAGCTATTTAAAGCGTCGCCCGAACCGGAATCGGAGCGGGTATGAATGATGTCAGGTAAAGACCTTGCGAGTGAATTCCCAAACTGAAACCGGGACGGGTGTGAATAATATCAGACAACATACTCCCAGCAGATTCCCGAACCGAAAATGGGGCGGAGGCGGATAATGTCATTTAATATCCCCTCCATAAGCCCGAGCCAATGAAGTGATTACACCATCCTATACAAGAAGAAAGGAAAATAAAAAAAAGGAGGAGTTTTAAAAGGGGTCCAGAATTCCCGACCCGTCAAGAAGCATGCCAAGAAGATGATAACTAAGCCTATAAATAAATTCATCATTCAGAGGCAGAAGAGAGGCCATTGATAAAATTATCAAAGAAGGAGAATAGTATAAATTACAATTCAAAGAGTTCGGGCGGACAGTTAGCTAGCGCCTCCGTAGGATCTAAATAACTAGTATCCGTGCCAGGAGGCGGGTATCCTCGCTCGGCATTTTGAGCTGAAGACCCCTCAAACCCTAGTATAAAGAGATCTACCCCTTTCTTGACATAACGCCTCTTGAGGTCGGCTTCCTGCTCCTTTAGTCGGTCCTGATATTGAGCCACCTGAGTTTGACTTTCCGCCAATTTGATCGCCAAAACATCTCTCTCGATGCTGCTTTTATAGCTCATTGTCCTAAAGTGAAAGAGCTTCAAGATACTCTGTTGGAAGATGGATTCTTTGTTGGGCCACCGGTGATAAGGTTCGGGAAGGAGTTCTATGCAGAGGAAAGTTCCGACACTTCTTTACACAGATTCTGGTAAGGGCCGAGCTTGACAGCGTTCGAGTTAAGCGGTTGCATTCTTGTTGAATTTGTGAGATAGTAGCAGAGTCATGGCATCCATAAGATATCTTTTATACTCCTTCAATTCCTGAGTCAGGATATCTACCTGTTGCAGCTCGCTAGATTGCAAGAAGAGGCGCTGTTCTAGTTCTTCATTTTTTCGTTGCAGTTCCTCTTTCTCACTTCGAACCAAGGCTAGTTGCATCGTGGCGTCTTCGCATTGACCCCTAAAGTCCGCCTCCTTTGCCTCTTGTTCGTTTAATCGTCGCGCGAGCTCTTTCTGTTGTGACACGGCGGTAAAATGGTGAGTCTCCACACTAGATTGGAATCGGGCTAGGTGGACTACCATGTTGTTATGTTGAGTGGAGGCCTAAAAGGAGAGGAAAATTATCAGCCTACATCAGTATAGGGAAATACCCATAGCAAAGAGGAGGAGAAGAAGGAGTAAATACCTCTGCCAGCAGTTTGCCCACTTGCTCACACGGGCCTTGTATACCCGACTGGTTAAAGAATTTTACCTCCGAAAGTGCGAATTTTCAGCAAAGATCCCGAGAGGCCCTCGGAGGCAGGAAGGAAGGGTCTTCTCCTTCCGAAGAAGATGGGGGCACACACTGGCGAAGAGGGGCGAGAGCGATTCTCGAGTCGGACGGCGTTGGAGCTTGGAGGATTCCGCATGAGGAGGGGTGAATTCTGTGCGGAGGGAAGAATCTGAAGCGGGAGGAGAATCCTCCTTGGGGAGCTAAAGAAGAGGCGGGGAGGTGTTGCCTTCCCTTGGGTTCATAAATGATTAGAAATTGAGCTGGTGGGAAGACAAGGGAAGGAGAGCCGATGAACTTGAAGCTCCTTTCTTGATAAGCCGCAGCTTCTTCCGAAGAGATGACAGAGCTGCTGTGGATTTGCCTCTCTTAGTCAGGGTCTTCTTCTTCTTAACAGCCTCGATCGACTCCCCTTCCACCAAAGCCTTCTACATCAGATTATCTACAAGATATACTGGTAAGAAAGATGAATGCCCTAAAAAGGAAGTCACGTTGCAGGATAAATGTCACCCTACCTATAGCAACCGAAGTCATCAAAGGTAGAGGAGACAATCCAAAGTGGCTTAAGAGGGGAGTTTCTAGCAGGTGGTTTGAGCAATAATGCATCTCTCCTAAGACTCTATACACTTCCGGGAAGGGACATTTGGTCCTCATTTCCCGGAAAGAAGGCAATTCAGGAAGGTCTACCTTCCAAGTATCAGAGTAAGGTAAAGATTCTGGGAGTTGTACAAAGAAATATAAGGCTTCCCAACCCTTGTGGGAAGTAGGTGTTCACCAGAATTGGCAATAGACAGACAGATAGAAGAGGCCTGCCTTAGAAGACTTTAATTGGAAGAAACAATGGAATATTTCGGGGGTCAAAGAGAGGTTCAAATGTTGGAACACTATATGGGTTCCCGATAGAATCCTAAGGAGTTGGGGGTGAATTGGTTGAGGTAGTCCATAGAAGTTTAGGAGGTCCAGATAGACTGTGGTAATGGGCAGGATAGGCCGCTAAGAAATTGTTCATAAAAAGCATGTCAAGCCGGGAGGAGGTTTATGAGGTCGTCTGATTTGGTCGTAAAACAACATTTTATAGAAGACTCTATGTAGTTGTTCCTTAGGTTAAAGAAATAATGGTTGCAATCTAACTGAGTTATGGTATGTTCATACTAGGCGGGTGAAGAGAGGGTCCTAGGAGTCATGGGTATGAACGAAGAAGAGCACTTACTCGGAGGGTAAAGAAGAATCGTATGAGGAAAGGAAGAACAGGGTCGCTGCAACACCGCCGATGAGAATCACGGGAGAAGAAGAACAGGCTGGATTATCAAGCACACTAATCGATACCTAAAAGAAGAAGGCGAGGGTTTATATAGGGTTTTCATGACGATTCAAATTTTCCGCATGTATGGAGAAGGAGAAGCGGAGCCCATGGGCCCAGTGGGCCTCCTTCAATATACTGGGGGGAGTTATAGGGGAATGGATGGATTTAAGCCGAAGGAATGAAGAATAGGTCAGAAACTTTATGTACATTGGAAAGTCAAGCTTATAACTTCGCTTGACTATTTTTCGGGGTTGACTAATGATACTACTGGTACCTTCTTTACATAATCCCCGATAGAGGGGTTAGCGGGTAACCTAAGATCCGGTCCAAAATATACGGCTCAGCTAAGAAAGGAAAGGAAGATTGGCACGGGCGAATATTGAGAGCCATCGGTACGGGCGAACCTCAGAAGCCATTGACACGGGCGAATATTGAGAGTCATTGGCACGGGCGAATATTGAGAGTCATTGGTACGGGAGAGTTAATGAAAGCAATTGATACGGCAAAGGAGAGGCGGAGGGCGCTTCGCCAAGAAGCCAGCACAATCTGATCCCTACAAGGGGAAGTTGGGCACAGGAAGAAGAGGAATTGGTTCGGGTTGATGAGGAACCCTAGGGCTAGGGCGCCCGTGGGCTATAGACCTAAAACTAGCTTCCCTCAACACGAAAGGTTGAGGGAGATAGTCTAGCCTAGTTTCCCGAAAAATAGAGGAAAGGGTGTTAGGCAACGGCCTGGGAGGCCCCACATAATATTCCAAAGAGTCTCCACTCCTGATATCTGTAACAGAATTATTCTCCAGGAAAAGGTGGTGGCCACGTGGACGATGAAGATAATCCACGACGTTACGATGAAGGAAAAGAGGGGGGGAGATAAAAGGGGAGGAAGCAGGGAAAAAGAAAAAGAAGCGATTATTCCCACCCAGCAAGAGAGAAGGAGACGGAGGAGGAGAAGGAGAGCAACAACCATTTCGCCGGAGAAGAAGGAGGGAGATCTATAGCTGTTACATCTCTTGTATTTTTCTCGTCTTGTGATATCACTGTAAGAGGTTTTTTTCTCCTCCACCTTCGGAAACTGACTTTCCGTAAAGGAGGACCTTCATAGTGAAAGTGCTTAGGTGCTGCATCCGGTGAGAAAAGCTCACCTCCGTGGAGTAGGAATCCTTATTCCGAACCACGTTACATCTTGTGTTTGAGTCTCAATTGCTGGCGTCGGTTTCTTGCATTTCATCTACTTCATCTTTTTATTCTTTACTGATTGCGGCCTGTGAGAATCCTCTGAGATCTCCATCCGTGCTTCGCTGCATTGGAAAGGAGTGAACAGACTTCACCCGTCCGCATCAAGCAATATAAATGTATTCCTTTAAATCATTATTAATATTTAATTAGCTGGCCAGTTTTATAATAATTTAAAAGTAATATTGAGAAGAATTTTTTGAAACAAATTTCATGAGATTTATGCCATAGCTAGGTAAGCACTTACTTTGCTAATATTTGTTTGATATAAAAAAAAATACATAATACAAATAAAATTAAATAAGACAATTTTTTAAAATGAACCAACTTTATTATTTCATAAATTGAATAAATAACCAGATACGGACTCAATAAATACTTCAACTGGAGATCGGAATTCATAAATTTAGACCATACATAGAAATTAAATATAATTAAGAGACAACACCGTGGAATCTATCCTTAACGTTCATTATTAAGCTTCATGCACCATATGCGTTCAGGGCGCCGGCACGCCGGGGATTTCAGGAACGGGCGGTAAGAAGGACACCGGAGGCAGAAGTGACGGCGGCGCGGGCGGCAGAGCCGAGGGGATCGACAGAGGCGGGAAAGGAAGCGGAGTGGGAATAGACGCTGGCTTCGGCAGTGAGTTGGGCGGCACCAGGAAGGAGATCGGAAGCGAAGGCAAAGAAGGCTGCGGCGGCGGCGAGAAGGGAATGGGAAGCTTGGGCAGCGGATTCTGCCCGAAGAAGGTTAAGGCCGTTAAGCTCCTCGCGGCGTGAGCAGAAGAAGCAGAGGAGCAGAGGAGGACGAAGAGGAGAGACAGGATCGATGTGGCCTCCATTGTTGTTCTCTGAGGAATTTTATCGAGCAGGTGGTGGCTTGCTTGATGCAGGGAACTGTATTGCATTTATAGGGAGGAATTGAAGATGGCCTGGTGCATGGCGTTGCACAACAGCAGGAGATGAAGGAGAAGCCATGCAGTTGCTAGCTAATCTGTTTGATGCTACGACGTGCATATAAATAAATAGATTTTTAAAGATTTTTGCGTAGTTTTTTAATGAGATTTTTAGTACGATCGATGGTAGTTGCATCATTCCAGTAAATAGTTGCTAATTAATTTCTTGTACCTGGATGGTGTTGCTCACACCTCATCCTGCATCTTCTCAAGAAGGTTTTGTATTTTAAAAAAAAATCTTCTTTTTTTTCCCATGTGATTAGTTATAATTATGCATGGAACAATAAGTTTTGAAAAAAATATTTCAATAACGGTTTAATAAACGTAAGGTGCATTTGATTTTATCGAATATTAAAAAAGATTCACCATATTTTGTAATCAATATATTATATTCTCTTTTTTTTTCAGCACTATTTAATTTAGTCCAATCCATTTCCACCAACCACTCAACAGGTTTATATGAACGATTTTACATGTCTACGAGTGTCAAGATTTTTTTTTTCTTATTTACTTGTAAAATTAATAAAGGATAGATTTAAAATTTATCCACGGATTTTATTTTTATTTTCCATCCATCTAAAATAGGCAAAATTAGTTTTTTTTTCCCCCTCGATAAACTCCGAAAGCAATTAGGAAGTATAGAAAATAAGATAAATAAATTCTCTGTACATTAAATTCGGCTGTTAGCTTATTGAAATATTGTTTAAATAACGATTTAACGAAGATGTCAATAATTTGATCATTGGTACAAAATGAAAAATAAAGTTCCATAGCTTTTGTATGAGGAAGAAAAATTAAATTTTCTATAAGATATATTACTTCAATTCAATTGTCAAGTATCTATTATTTGGATTTTTCTTGCCAACACTATTCTTGGACTTTTCAATTGTCAAAATCATACTTGGACTTTCATATGCCAAGACCATATTTAGACTTTCGAGGTTTATTTCTCCAACAATCTCTCTAAAATAATCTCCCCTTTATGACTTTGGATATCCCAATTATTCACTAGTCATATATGATCAACATATTGTCAAACAATGATCAAACCCATTATCAAAACATTGTCAAATATCAAAATACTTCTTAAGGCCTACTAAAGTTTGGTCAACATTGATTTAGGGTATATTGCACCAACAGAAGCTTTATATGATGATTCATGCATGCTTAGGGAAGAAAATAAAAAACTTAAGAATGAGATTTGTGAATTAAGGACATGCTTAGAAAAGTTTACTAATGGATCAAAATTTCTTGACATGATCCTTAGAGACTAAAGGGCGTTTAATTTATAACAAGGCTGGTATACGATACAACCTTAAGGATAAGGAAGTTGCTTACATTCCTCTAATTAATAGAAAAGCAAAAATTAAGGGTAAGGTAAAGAAGGCTTGGGTACTGAAGAAATTTTTGATTGATATTACCAGTCCAAATATTCGGGTGCCAAAGTAGTTTATTTTTCGTGTTGTTTAGGTAGGTGAACAATGTATGTGGATTATGGATAGCAGTTGCTCAAGTCACATGACCGGAGATGTGAACAAGTTCTCCATAATCGAGTATGTTAAGAAGAGAGCTATGTCCTTTGGCAATAGTGGGAAGCTCAAGATTTTAGATAGAAGTACAATTGAGGTATCCCCTAAAATCATCATTCACCAAGTCTTGTTAGTTAAAAGCATGAAGTTTAATTTACTTAGTGTTAGTCAACTTTGTGATACGGACTATAATGTATATTTTAAATCTTCAAAATGCTTAATTAGACACAAGAGCTTGGATGATTGCATGTTAGTTGGATATAGAAAATCAAATATTTATTATGTTGATCTTTCATATGCTTCTAACATTTCTACCAAGTGTTTCATGTCAAAAGAAGAGGAAGATTGGCTATGATATAGAAGGCTTGGACATGTCGACATGAAGAACATAGCCAAAGTAGCCAAATTAGAATTAGTAAAGGGGCTACCAAAAATCAAGTATATCAAAGACAAAATGTGTGATGCATGCCAAGAAGGAAAACAATCCAAATCATCACACAAAGGTAAAACCCTAACTAGCACTTCATTACCATTAGAATTATTGCATTTAGATTTATTTGATTGTCATAACAGTCCTTCATTAGTATTGCTCCGTGATAGTAGATGATTTTTCTAGATATTCTTGGGTGTATTTTATGAAATATAAGGATGATACCTTAGAAATAATCATAAGATTTAACAAAAGGATTAAAAATGAAAGGAATCTTAAAATTAATCGGATATGTAGTGATCATGGTGGAGAATTTGAGAATTCTAACTTTTCTAAATTTTGCTTAGAACAAGGGTACAAGCATGAGTTCTCTTGTCCTAGAACACCCTAATAAAATGGGATGATGGAAAGGAGAAATTGCACCCTACAAGAGGCGGCTATGACTATGTTTAATGCATATTCTTTACCTAGCTACTTGTGAGTGGAAGCAGTTAACATCGCTTGTTATATCCAAATCGTGTCCTAATCCATAGATTTTTGGGTAAAACACCCTTTGAGTTATGGAATGACCAATTCCAACAATCCATTATTTTAAGGTCTTTGGATACAAAGTCTATATTTTGAATACCAAAGACAATTTAGGAAAATTTGAATCTAAGGTGGATCAAGGAATCCTAGTTGGATACTCATCCACTAGTAGAGGTTATAGAGTATACAACAAGAGGACTCAAAAGGTTGAGGAATCTTCTAATGTTGAATTTGATGAGTCTACTTGTACCTACCCTAGGAAATTGTCCATTGATAAAGATATTAACGACAAAAATAAAGACATTACCCAAAGACTTTAAAATCTAAATTTAGGGGGTAATGATCAAGGGGGAGGATTATGAGGAAATGATCAAGGGGGAGGAAGAGGAGATTTCGATGATGAAAGGAGGAAGAATGATGATAACCACGATCAAATTGAATGTGATTCATCTCCTAACACTTTAAGGACTCATCAAAACCATCCTCTAGACCAAGTAGTAGGAGAATTATTGTAGGACCGTTGGCGTCACTAGAGGAGAGTGAATAGCAATTCATCGATTTCTTCGCTTGGATTCGTCGTGCTTATCTACGATCGTTAGTACGAAACGGAAATACAAATACTAATACAAATACAAACACAAAACACAAAACACAACACAAATACAACACACAAATTTTACGTGGTTTAGAATCCTAGTTCCTACTCCACGGCTGAGCCCTAGCGAGCTCTAGTGATGCACACCACCACTAATCCTTCTCATTCTCGGAAACTTTCCGAAGGTGGAGAAACCTCTTACAATAAAGAGTTTACAAGAAGAAACAACCAAATACAAAGTAAGAATGAAATACAAAACAAAAACTACTTTACAAGAGAGCTTTTGATTGCTAGATGATTTGGTTGCTTTGAGGTGCTTTGAAGGTCCGGAAAGCATCAACGTTTCCCCCTCAAGAACTCCAAGAACGACCGCCCAAAATTCCCATAAGCTTCCCTCTTATAAAGCCCATCGACCCTTCCCAATTCCAAACATTGCAATGCAACAGTCGCTTCGCCAGTCGAGGCGCTAGTCGAGTCTGCCTTGCTTTTGATCGAATGTTTTCATACCTATCCTGAATTCAGTCGAGGTGCCAATCGAGTGATCCAATCGAGGCGCCATCTCAACTAGCCCCTAGTCGAGGTGTTGATCGAGTGCACCTCGCTTTTGTGAATCCATCAGAACGACCAGTCGAGGTGCTGATCGAGTGCCTCTAGTCGAGGTGCCACCTCGGCTAGATACTAGTCGATGTGCTGGTCGAGTGCTTCCATAGCACTATCTATACTTTCCCAATCCCACCGCATGACTCCACCTTACTAGTCGAGGTGCTGCCTCGACTACAGTTCAATTGAGGCACTGGTCGAGGTCACCTTGCTTCTGTTTGCCTACAAACGAATCCCAGTCGACTGAACAGAACTGGTAGTCGATTGTTATACCTCAACGCTGAGGTTTAACACCCCAAGTATGATCCCTTCATACTTAATACTCACCCTAGACCTAGACCTAAGCCTTCAACCCACTTCCATTAGCCTTACGCCTCCCGGATCCCTCGAGTCCGTGACTCTTCATCCTTGCGCTAGCCTTCAAGTGGTTCCATCAGCTATCGTCATGCTCTTGGGTCTACCTTTGCCAAGAGGTCACACCTCCGGGACTTCACTGCCAAGACTCCCCGTCCGGGACTTCATTTGCCAAGACTCCTCGTCCGGGACTTCACTTGCCAAGACTCCTCGTTTGGTACTTCACTTGCTAAGCACAGTCTCCCAGACCTTTCGGAACTTCCCTCACCAACTCCCCGTTGGTCTTTCCAACACCAAGTGTCCAGTATTTCTTGATCGACTTCGATTTTCCCTTGCCACAAGTATCTATACTTGGACTTTTCCTTTCCAAGTCACCATACTTAGACTTCTCCACACCAAATGTCTGGTCAATCTTGACCGACTTGGATTTCTCCAATAATATCCCTCATATGACCTTGAATGTCTCATACCATCCACTAGTCATATGGTCAAACCATATTGTAAACCATAGTCGAACATCAAAACCCTACTTGAGTCCCACTCAATTCTTGTCAATCGTGACCGGAGTCGATTGCACCAACAATCTCCTCCTTTTTGATGTTTGATAATACTGTTAAGTTAGGTTATCCCATAAATCCAACTTGACTCTTTTTATGCTAAAGCATAACGAAGAGTTCCCAATTCAGAATTTTAAATTTTTTAAATTTTTGGGGTTTAATGTATATTAGGGTTGATGCTGAACTTAAGATCCTAACTTAACCCCTTCCATTTCTCTTCCTTTTTGACATACATCAAAAAGTCTACCAAGGTTTACCATATCTCATTTTCCAATGAGATTCTTCCTTCTCCCCCTTAGTCAAAAATCATCTCGAATGTCTTCATTCTATTTAGTGATCTATCACCAAATGAAAAAAAATCTTTTATTTTTCCTTCTTTTTATAAATCATCATCCATCATACCTAGATGGATAATCTCCTACTAAAGGCTTACTCTCCCTTAACCGTTGCACCAACAATATCCTTGGAGAGTTCCTAAGCCAATAGGACACTTAAACCATCGAAAATAAGGATAAAATTTCAAATTTGAACTTTCACAACCCTTAAAATTTGATTTTTATCCTAATTAACTCTTCGATTCATTTCCAATGAAAATCTCACAATTTCAATGCTTGTCTAAGCATATTAGAGGTGTAGGAGTAGTTATCTAACGTAGGGTTATGGTTAGATGGTTTAAATACATTGTTAAGCCAAAAATAGTGCTAACAATCGACTGAGAAAGCTCCAGTCGAGTGAAAACATCTCCAATGAGGCGGCACTGATCGTTTCAATTTTCAAATCGAATTTTGGATGAACTTGTAAATGCATAAATAATTCCAAAAAATTCGAAAAATCTTGAAATTTCATCCACAAATTACTTATGTAAAACACTATAGGGGAAAAAAATAATTTTTTGTGAAAATAACTTTTAAATTCAAAGAATGATATAAAGTTCAAAAGCATTGAAACCTTCAATGTTTTTAGCCAACTTTGATTCAATCTTCTCCATGGTTATTGCTATCAAAAGATAGACTTCACCAAGATTTTTCAAAATAATTTTAAAATATTTTCAAAACCTTAATTTCAATCATGATCTATAGGCTAAGTATACATGACTTGTATACTAGCTTTCCTCATGATTTATACCTATGATTAAGATGAGTTTGAGTTCATCTAGATGCAACATTTATGCACCTTAAACTTAACTCATTTTTCTAACATCTCACATGTATCTAGTGTGTATCAATACACACACATGTCAATCTAATGTTCTTGTGAGATGTGGGTTTAGGTTCTTAGGGTTTCATGCATTTTTTTAAGGCAACACTATTTGATTCCCTTATACTTGGGACTTCAAATCATGCCATTGTCTTTAAATTGATTTTAACTATCTTAAATGCATGAATGATGATCATGGCATAAGAATGTGCATAATTTAAAAGCATTTTTCAATAATCATGATGTCATGACATAATGATAGACCTAAATATAAACATGACATAATTAATGTAATCATTATCATGACATTTTATATGATCAAATGAAATATGATATCATGACATGACATATGACAAACAAAATATAACATATAAATAATACAAAGGTATAAACATACCGAAGTTTTAAACCTAATTGTCATTTTCTTGATTTAACTCCATTTTTCTATAATAAATCAAGTCTCCCAAATGTGCTAAAAAAATCCAAAAATGGCACACTATTAACCCTTAACCTAATTGTACCAATTTTGTTCAATTTTTCAACTTCCATAAAATTCATTGGCACATCCTAAAATCTTTTAAGACATAATTCAACATTATTTCCAAGGAATCCCAAAACCTTGAAAATGTCCTAAAGTGCCACCTTTACCATGGTTAGGTTAACTACCTATCCATTCAAGGTTGGCACACCCTAAACCCATCTAGCATGAGGGTATCACGCTTCTAGGAACTCAATATCTATTGGAGCTCCTTGTGTTTACTAGGTACTCACTAGGGATAACTTTTCTTAGTACTTTCCTAATGACCCTCCTAGGCTTGGAAGCCTTAGTCATTTTGGTCTTGTTAAGGTTAACCCTAGGGATTGCTTCCCTTGTAACCTTGTTAGTGACTTTCCTAGGTTTCTTTGAAACCTTAGCCACTAAACACTTACCATGGTCAACTCTAGGGATGACTTTCCATGTCACCTTGGTTTTCCTTGACCTAGTACTAGTTCCATAATTAAATGGAACATTATGGTAGGATGACATGACTTCCTTAGACTTAGGCTTGTGAACCAAACTTTTCATATCCTTGGAAGGCTCCTACCTCTTAACTCTTACACTTTGACCATTAGACCCATGAATTGAATTTTTCATCTTATAAAGGGTCTTTTCTAATTTTTCCAGCCTTGATCTCAAAGCTTGATTTTCAATTTCTAATATCTCATGTTTTGATTTTCCATTGACTCTTGAGATATTCTTCTTCCTAGGCATATGTCTAGTCTATTTAGGGTTGATGCTTAGGTTATTCTCTATCTTCCTAATGGTTTCCTTAGGTAGAATAGTTCTAGGATTGTTGGTTCTAGATTTGTCCTTGGATCTAATCTCACAACTCTTAGCACCTAAATAATAAAATCTATTTCTAGCATGATTTTCATGAACAATAGCAAGTGCATTAAAATTATGAGCATGCTTTCTAACAATACATAAAGGAAAAGCATTATTTAAATTTACCTTAGGGTTTGCCTTAGCTCCCCCTACATTTGAAATCTCTCTTTTTCCCTTTCGAGGGTGCCTCCCCCTAAGACATTGGCTCCGGTAATGTCCCTGTTTGTTGCACTTGAAGCATACTATATGCTCCTTGCTCTTATGAATTTGGACTCCGGCTTCCTTTGACTTTTCTTTGGCCCTTGGCGTCGGTTGAGCCTTCTTGACTGTTTTTGGGCATTTACTCTTGTAGTGTCATACTTCTCTACACTTAAAGCATATGATGTGATTTTTATTCTTAATGACTATACTTGAGTTACCTTCCATGGTAGGAGAATTTTTGATTTCTTTTTCATTTCTCTCGGATGTAGATGCTTCTTCTTGTTCTTGCTTCGGGATAGAAGATTGTCTCTCCTCTCCCTCAATCCTAGAGGTGGAGACTTCTTCAACTTCCTCTTTCGATCCGGATGTTGAGCATCTCTCAACTTCCGAATCCTCAAGCTCTTGGGATGATGATGCACATTCTTCTTGAGCTTGAGAGGATGAGCACTCCTCTTCTTCTTTTTCTTGTGTCGATTCAGGATTTTCATGGAACTTGATCAACTTGTTCCACAACTCCTTAGCATCCCTATAACCTCCTAATCTAGAAAAAATATCGTTAGGTATCAAATTTACTAACATTTTTGTTATCTTAACTATTGTCTCAAATTTTTGTCATTGCTCCTTGGTCCACCTCTTCATCTTAAGGATTTCTCCCTTCTTGTCCCTCGGAGCATCGAATCCTATAATCACAGCAAACCAATTTTCTATATTGAACATTAGAAAATATTGGTAATGACTATATAACAAAGAGTAAGGACTAGGTCCATCTATAGAGCTCCTACTAGTCAAGTTGCACTTATCTCCCAAATTGAGCCAAAATCAATTAATGATGCCTTGCTTGATCCGGATTGGATATTGGTAATGCAAGATGAGTTAGCTCAATTTTAGAGAAGTCAAGTATGAGAACTAGTTCCTCGACCCAATAATAGCACCATTGTTACCACAAGATGGGTCTTTAGGAACAAGTTGGATGATCAAGGTAAAATCACTAGAAACAAAGCTAGGTTAGTGGCTCGAGGATTTAATCAAGTTGAAGGATTTGATTATTATGAGACTTGTGCTCCAGTTGCTAGATTAGAGTTTATCCGAATCCTATTAGGATATGCCGCTCACATGGGTTTCAAACTCTATCAAATGGATGTAAAATCGACATTCCTAAATGGGTTCATTAAGAAAGAAGTTTATATGGAGCAACCACCGGAGTTTGAAAATATAGACTACCCAAACCATGTGTGTAAGCTTAAGAAAGCTTTATATGGGTTCCCCCGACTTGTATGAGAGACTCTCATCATTCCTCATATCTAAGGACTTTATAAGAGGCCAAGTTGACCAAACCTTATTTTTAAAGTCAAAAGAAAAAGACATCTCTGTTGCCCAAGTGTATGTTGATGATATTATTTTTGGGTTAGGAATATGAAAAATTAATTTAAAATTAGTCTAGTAGGAGAGTTGACCTTTTTTTTAGGTCTACAAGTCTAACAAACTAGTGAAGGAACTCATGTCTATCAATCCAAATATGCTAAGGAAATTATCAAGAAATTTGATTTAGAAAATGCTAAGGTAGTGTCTACTCCCATGACAACCAATACTAAGAGTATGAATGATAGCATACTATACCTAACTGCTAGTAGATCCGATATTTTATTTACGATAGGTATGTGTGCAAGATACTAATCTTGTGTCAAAGAGTCCCACTTGGTAGCGGTCAAAAGAATACTAAGATACATTAAGGGCACTCTTAATGTAGGTTTATGGTACCCTATGTTGGTGCAATCGACCCAGGTTGACTCGAGTTTGACTCGAGCAGTACTTTGATAGTATTTTGATGATAGACAAAACTTATGATATGGGATTGTCATAGGAAAGTCCAACATGGAGTTGGCATGGAAAATCCAAGCATGGAGCTTGGTGTGGGAAAATCCAAAGCATTACGAAGCCGTGCGCTTGGTGCTTGGTGAGAAATGTATTGCGAAGCCGTGCGTTTGGTGCATGTGGGAAGTCTTAAGGACTTGGTAAGTTCACTAGGCTCGGGGTCCTTGAGTCGGTGAAGGATGACATTGCGAAGCCGTGCACTTGGTGCATCCGAGGGACTGTCGGACGAGGAGTGAATGGAGTGAGGCCCAAGGGAAGCATACTTTGAGGGTATGAGATGCGAAAGATGGCGTTGCGAAACCGTGCGCTTGGCGCATCCGAGGGACGTAGGCCGAGGGAAGAGAGCTTTGGTGGGGAACTCCATGAGCGATGATGTGGACTTGGCCAAGTGGCTAAGACTGGTTGTCAGATGCTCAAACAGCTTGATGTTTGAGGTTTTACCCGACATTAGTCGATTGATAGGTTGTATGGGTTTAACGGTTCGATCGAATGAGTTTGGCTGATCGATCATCGCTAAGGAGGGCAATGATTGACAACATCAATCGACTGCTTAAGGGAATCAGTCGACTGATCTCACTGTGCACGGGCACAGAAGCTAGTCGAGCTCGCCAGCACTCGATTGATGGGTTACCAATCGACTGCCAAGGGAGGGCAGTCGACTGTTGACAACATCAGTCGATTGCTTAAGGGAATCAGTCGGCTGATCTCACTGTGCATGGGCACAGAAGCTAGTCGAGCTCGCTAGCACTAGACTGATGGGTTACCAGTCGACTGATGAGTGTCATCAGTCGAATGATGTGTGATTCGTTTGAACTTAACCAACGTGGATCTGGCCGTTGTGAGACAACGGCTAGAGGACCAGTCGACTGATTGTCACGATCAGTCGACTGATGTATGCGAAATTAGCTTGATACAGATTATAAATGAAGCTCAAGTGGGAGGATTTCGCCAAGCCTTTTGTGAAGCTATTGGAGGGGAATTGCTGCTGCATTCCAGACCTTCAAAATCCATCTAAAGCAAGCAACAAGCAAAGGGTTCAAAGCAAGCATTGTAAAATGTTTCTTTATGTGTATTTTGTATTTGTCTTTGTATTGCTTGTATTTCATATTACTTAGTGTAATTTCTTGTGAGAGGTTTCTCCACCTCCGACGTGTTATCGAGAAGGAGTGTTATAGTTAGTGCCGTGCGCATAACTAGAGTTCGGTGAGCTTGCCCGTGGAGTAGGAACCACGTATATCATGTGTGTTTGCGTATATTGTTGTTAGTATTCATATTTGTATTAGTATTCCGCTGCGCTAACGACAATCGTAGACGAGCACGCAAGAAGAACGATCGTATTCCATCGTACGACGATTGAGGGCTATTCACCCCCCTCTAGCCAGCCAACATATCGACCCTACAAGTGGTATTAGAGCCAAGACACTTGTCAAGGACTAACCGCCGACACAAGCACTACAAAATGGCCGACAACATCCATCCACCGAAATATGATGAAGATTTTGCTTGGTGGAAGAAACGGATGGAGGTATATTTCGAAACCGATTTCGATTTCATGTTAATCATTGAAAATGGTTTTGAAGTACCTAGGGACAAAGAAAATAAGCCACTAGAAAAATCAAGGTGGACCCAAGACCAAATCAAGGATTTCAAGACAAATCTCGAGGTAATCAAATTGCTTAGTGATTTGATTCCTAACCATATTTGGTCTAGACTAGGTGATTTTAGGGATGCAAAGGATTTGTGGAATAAGGTGGTTGAATTCCACAAGAATCCCCAACCGGCACAAGTAGAGGAGAATGCCGAGGAAGAAGCACCCACAATATTTGAAGATGTTGATGATTTGGTGGAGACCTCCACCTTTAGCATTGAGGGGGAGGAAAGGGTTTCTATTCCGGAGCAAAGTCAAAATGAAGCATCTACCTCCGGAAGATGTGATCAAGAAGAATCCTCCACCTCCCTCGGTTACTCAAGTGTTGTTATTTTAAATAAAAATCACATAATATGCTTTGAGTGTAGGGAGAAAGGGCATTACAAGAGTAAATGCCGAAAATTGGCTAAGGAAAAGACATCGGCACCAAAAGTCAATCCAAAGCCAAAGGATGCCGGAGTCTCCACAATTAAGAGCAAAGAGCACATTGTGTGCTTTAAATGCAATCAAAAGGGGCACTACCGAAGCCAATATCCTAGGGGGAGGAAGAAAGGGCAACAAGGTGTATCTTATATAGGGGGAGCTTCCAAAGCTAACCCTAAGGTAAATTTAAATTATGCACCTTCAATTCCTAAAGTCAAAAAGCATGCTAAAAACTATTTTAGTTCTCTTGCAATTATTAATGAAAAGCATGCTAGTAGGAAGAAATATGTTTGTTTAGGTGCTAAGCATGTTAGTTTCTCTAAGGACAAACCTACGGCTCAAAATACTAGACCTATTCTACCTAAAGAGTCTATTAGGAGAGTTGAAAACCATCTAGGCATTAACCCTAAGAAAGGTAGACACATGCCTAAGAAGAAGAACATTTCCTAAAAGATAAATGAAAATTCAAAATTGGGAAAATTAGAGCTAGAAAACCAAGCCTTGAGGTCAAGGCTAGAAAAATTGGAGAAGACCCTAGCAATCATCTCAAATTCGGTTCAAGGGTCAAATATCCAAAAGTCAAGACCTAGGGTTCAAAAACGGTCTAAGGGCAAGGAAGGTTTGGGTCACAAACCTAAGCCCAAGAAGACTTATCATAATGTTCCATTTGATTATGGAACAATTTTTAGGTCTAGAAAAACCAAGGCTAATAGGGAAGTCATCCCTAAGTCTAGCCATGGTATTTGCTTAGTGGCTAAGGACTTAAGAAAAACCAAGAAAGTCACTAAGAAGGTCAAAGGGGGAGTTACCCCTAGGTTTGACTTAGGAAAAACCCAAAAGACTATGGCTTCAAAGCCTAAAAGGGTCATTAGGAAGGTATATAGGGAAGTTATCCCTAGTGAATACCTTGTTAACCCAAGGAGCTCCAATAGGTATTGAGTTCCTAGGAGCGTGATCGATTCACGCTAAATGGGTTAGGGTGTGTCAACCCTAAGTGGATGGGTAGTTAACCTAACCATAGTAGAGTTGACACATTAGAATGTGCCAATGTGCTTGAGAAGTTAAAAATGATTAAATTGGCATAATTAGGTCTTAGAGGTATGGGTGTGCCATTTTGAGTTTATGACACACTTGGGAGATAATGACATTAAGGCAAAAATAGACTTAACCCTAGAAATGACAATTTTGGATTTAACACTTAGGTATTTTATACCTTAGCATATTTTACTTGCCATGATTTATTTGCCTTGCCATGTCATGACATCATTCTCATTTTTATCTATATAAATGTCATGATAATGTTTAGAATTATTTTTAGATGTCATGTATGCTTAGATTTCTTCCACATGCCATGACATCATGGTTTTGGCATATGCTCTTATCTATATCATATCTATGCCATAATCATCATCATGCATAGAATTAAAATGGATTTAAGGACTATGACATGATTTGATGGGAATCAAATAATAATGCCTAGAAATATGCATGAGACCATTAAAAAATAAAAACCCACATCTCACAAAAAATTTGACTTGTATGTGTTTTTACACATCTAGATACAAGTGAGATGTTTAGGAATATGGAATTAAAGGTTTCAAAAACATTTTGAAAACATTTTAAAAAACCTTGGTGAAGTCTATCTTTTGATAGCTATCACCATTGAATGAGATGATACAAAGAGGGCTCAATATTGAAGCTTTTCTTAACTTTTGGACTTTGTATCAATCTCTTAATTTAGTGGGTAAAATAATTTTCTAATATTTTTCACCCATAATGATTGTGATAAGTAATATACATACCAAATTTCAAGATTTATCAACTTATGTATATTTACTTACGAATTTCAGAAATTCATTTCTGAAATTCAAGAAATCAAGATTATCGATCGTATCATGAAGACGATCGATGACTAATGACCGATCATGACAGTAGTCGATCGGGCACAGTCGATTTCGTAAACCTTGTGGTTAGGCCCATGTTCAGTTGTGTTTTGGTCCCCTAACCACTCCTACCCTAGGACATGCTTGGGAGAGCATTAGAAAGGGTGGAAATCCATTGGACATGGATTAGGAGAAGTGTTTAGGGAGAGTATCAACTTTAAGGTGGATGAGAGTTCATTGTTGAACTTTGCCTTAATTTTGATTGGTTAAATGTTCCTATTGGCTTAGGGACTCTCCAAGGACATTGTTGGTGCAATGGTCAAGGGGGAGGTATCCATCATGGGAAGATGGATGTGTATTTCCTCATGGGAGGAAAATTGGGTTGCCTCTCTTAAGTGATATGGGATCACTAGAAAGATTGTAGGCATGTGTTCCTCCAAGGGAGAGATTGTAAGATCTCATTGGGATATGAGACATTCATACCCTTGAGGAGGACCTTTTTGATGTAATGTCAAAAAGGGGGAGAAGTTACCAAGTTACCAATTAGGGTTCGTTGGAATTCTCATTGGGATATGAGAATTGTCAATATGGGAGAATTGATAGACTTGAGATGGTAGTTTTGTCAATCATCAAAAAAGGGGGAGATTGTTGGTGCAATCAGCCCAGGTTGACTCGAGTTTGACTCGAGCAATACTTTGATAGTATTTTGATGATAGACAAAACTTATGACATGGGATTGTCATAGGAAAGTCCAACATGGAGTTGGCATGGAAAATCCAAGCATGGGGCTTGGTGTGGGAAAGTCCAACATGGAGTTGGCATAGAAAATCCAAGCATGGAGCTTGGTGTGGGAAAATCCAAAGCATTACGAAGCCGTGCGCTTGGTGCTTGGTGAGAAATGCATTGCAAAGCCGTGCACTTGGTGCATGTGGGAAGTCTTGAGGACTTGGTAAGTTCACTAGGCTCGGGGTCCTTGAGTCGGTGAAGGATGACATTGCGAAGTCGTGCGCTTGGTGCATCCGAGGGACCGCCGGACGGGGAGCGAATGGAGTGAGGCCCAAGGGAAGCATACTTCGAGGGTATGAGACGCGAAGGATGACGTTGCGAAGCCGTGTGCTTAGCGCATTCGAGGGATGTAGGCCGAGGGAAGAGAGCTTCGGTGGGGAACTTCATGAGGGATGATTTGGACTTGGCTAAGTGGCTAAGACTGGTTGTCGGATGCTCAAACTGCTTGATGTTTGAGGTTTTATCCTACATCAGTCGACTGACATAGGTGCTAGTCGACTGCTCTAGGTCGTATTGGTTCGACCAGTGTTCGACTGAACAGAGTCTGGCTGATCAGTCGACTGCCAAGGGAGGGTAGTCAACTGTTGACAACATTAGTCGACTGATCTCACTGTGCACGGGCATAGAAGCTAGTCGAGCTCGCCAAAGACTTGATCGATGGGTTACCGATCGTTGCAAGGAGGGCAATGATCGCTGACAACATCCGATTGCTTAAGGGAATCGGGCCGATCGATCTCACCGCACGGGCATTAGCTAGTCGAGCTCGCCAACACTCGACTGATGGGTTACCAGTCGACTGATGGGTGCCATCAATCGACTGATGTGTGATCCGTTGGAACTTAACCAACGTGGATCTGGCCGTTGTGAGACAACGACTACAAGACTAGTCGACTGATTGTCACGATCAGTCGACTGATGCTCGCGAAATCAGCTTGATGCAGGTTATAAATGGAGCTCAAGTGGGAGGATTTCGCCAAGCCTTTTGTGAAGCTATTGGAGGGGAATTGCTGCTGCATTCCAGACCTTTAAAAGCCATCTAAAGCAAGCAACAAGCAAAGGGTTCAAAGCAAGCGTTGTAAAGTGTTTCTTTACGTGTATTTCGTATTTGTCTTTGTATTGCTTGTATTTCATATTACTTAGTGTAATTGCTTGTGAGAGGTTTCTCCACCTTCGACGTGTTGTTGAGAAGGAGTGTTTATAACTAGACGCTCGTGAGCTCGCCGCGTAGTAGAACCATTCAGCCAACCACGATATCGTGTGTTTGCGTATGCTTGTATTGTTGTTAGTATTCATATTTGTATTTGTATTCTGCTGCGCTAATGACAATCGTTGACGAGCACGCAAGAAGAATGATCGTATTCCACCGTATGACAATTGAGGGTTATTCATCACCCTTTAGCCGACCAACATATCGACCCTACACCCTAGGACTCAAACTTTTGATTTCGATTATGCGGGTTGAAAATTGTATCAGAAGAGCACTAGTAGTGGATGTAAATTTTTTGGATCCTCCTTAGTATGTTGGAGTAGTAGGAAGCAACCTTGTGTTGCTTTGTCCACAACTGAGGCCGAGTATGTGGTCATGGATGGTTATGTAGCTCAATTACTTTAGATGAGACATACTCTAGAGAATTATGAGCTACACTACTCTAAAGCCAAAGTTTATTGTGATAATGTGAGTACCATCAATTTGACCAAAAATCTAGTACATCACTCTAGGACCAAGCACATTGAAGTGCAACTTCACTTCATTAGATATCATGTGGCAAGAGGAGACACTAAACTTAATTACATTGAATCCAAGTCTAACATTGCTGACATTTTCACCAAGGCTCTCCTCGGAGTGGAATTTACATCACTTAGGAGAAAACTTCGAATATGCTTTGTAGAGTAGTGGTATAGATTTGCATGATCCTATTGTTAGTGCCTATAAGATCCACATATCTCCACAATGGTATGATATTGTTCATTTTGGGTCTAAGCCCTTATGGTTTTATTTTTGAGCTTTACCCAAAAGGACTCATACTAATGTAGATATCTTTTGATTTTATAATCTCATGATCTTTTCCATGTCTTACCAATGTGTGACTTTGATTGTATTCTCAATACTCCCAACAATTCCCCTCTCAAACGAAGGACCACATTGCCCCCCCTCAAGCCTATCTGTTCTCAAAGGACTTCCTCTACTTGATGTCTGATCCTCAACCCACTAGGAATTCCTGCCAACTGTTTGTTCCTCCTGACCCACTTAAACTTTCTACTAGTTGTACGATCTTCCTGACCCAACTGGACTTCCTGCCAGTTATCCGGTCCTCCATACCCAACTAAACTTCATGCCCAGTATCTGGTTCTCTAGATCCGAACATAAGAGTCCCACTTTCTTCATTCGAGGTGCATAGCTAGACATTGACCATGATTCTGATGCCAATTGTTGGTGTCTATAAGATTCATATATCTCCACAATGATATGATATTGTCCACTTTGGGCTTAAGCCCTCAAGATTTTATTTTTAGATTTTACCCAAAAGGCCTCATACTAATGGAGATATCTTTTCATCTTATAAGCACATGATCTTTTTCATGTCTTACCAATATGGGACTTTGATTGTATTCTCAATACTCCCAACACCTATAGAAAAATCTAGGACTATACCTCAAGCATCTCACAAATACCTAAGAAGCCATGATTTTTGTATTTAACCACCTAGACATCATGTGAGATATTAGGAAGAAGCATTTGGTTCATCATGTTTGTTATGATGCATTACTATGAACCAAAGTGATATCTAGAGACATGAATTCTTAATTGGATCGATCATTGGCAAGGCTTGTGTATAATTAATGTGCACATAGCTCTAAGAACATGGTTGGAAATTTAAAATAAAATAACTTTTAAACTGTGTTTATCATGCTTTGAAAAATAGTTTTTACTTGCTAAGCAAAGTGGTATAAAATTTTGAAAAACCTTTAGAGTTTTTGCTAGTTTTCAACTTTGTGTAAACTTCCAAATATGGAAAAGATATAATTTTTAAATATTTTTTCCTTGATATAAAATGGATTTATAAATGTGTCTGCAAAATTTCATAAATTTTTAACACTTCTAGATTTATTTATGCATTTTGGAAATTCGGTTGAAAAACCAAACTGCACGTATAAGCCAAAAACAGTCGACTGGTCTTAAACCAATCGATTGACGTTTGTCTGAGTCAACTGATAACTCTGATTTTGGTTATTTAAGTCTTTTTTAACCATTTATCGCTAACCCTAATTTGTCCTAACCCTATAATATGGTTAGCGTAACATTTTTGTTTAAGGATTAAGGGGGGGGGGGGGGGGTATGACTAATTGATTCATTGGTTAAGGGGGAGCTTTCCTATGATATATCTCTAAACCCAAAACCTATATGCACATGCTCTCTTGTTGGTGCAAAGTTAGACAATACTTTTACTCATGTTTTCATGCTTTGCTCAACATGCCATTCATAATAGAATATGTCTTGGATTAAGGGGGAGCCTTAAGTGTATTTTATACCTTAGTTCAAGACATAAACATCCTATTCTTACATGCTTCATTGAATCTTGCCTATCTCTTTTTGATGTATGCCAAAGGGGGAGAGGAAAGTATTTAAGTTAGAAATCATATGATGTTTTTATTGGATATTTAAAAACATAACTTAAATGATTGTCAAACATCAAAAGATGGGAGATTGTTGGTGCAAGAATGCCCCAAGTATTAATATATTTTGATGTTTGGATAATCATTTATAGTTAGACAATATTTGTAATCTAACATGGATGGTTGAGTTGCAGGAAAGTCCAAGTGTGAATCTTGGCAAGGAAAGTCCAAGTGTGACGACTTGGGAAGAAAAGTTCAAGGGTGAAGCCTTAGCAAGAAAAGTCCCAGAATGTGGACTTGGCGGTATAAATCTAATCTTGGAGTCTTGGCAGTGTAAGTCCAAGTGTATCTTGACAAGGAAGTCCATGGATGAGACCTTGGCAGCATAAGTCTAAGCATGTAGTCTTGGCGATGTAAAGTCCAAGTGGACCTTGGCAAAGGAGGAACCCAAAGCATGACGAAATTGAAGGAAGCTTTTGAAGGCAAGCATAAGGATGAAGGAGTCGCGAACTTGGAGGAATCCTGTAGGTGCAAGGATGATGGAGAAGCTTGAAGGTGTTAGTCTAGGCTTAGCGTTGTTTTCAAGTATAAAATAGTTATACTTGAAGTATATCAGTCGACTAGAACATTTACCAGTTGACTAGTCTCGAGTGCTTAGCACTTGGGAACTTAGATTGACTCAGCAATGACCGGGGTTATGACTCAAATGAATGGTCGAGTAGTCGGCTCTGATTGAATATAAGCTCGATGCATAACCTGGTATTTTATATCAGTCGATTGACCTTTATCATTCGACTGCCAGGGTCTAGTAGTCGACTGGACTTAAGTGGCCAGGGCATAAATTTTTTGGCAGTCGACTGCTGGTATGAGCAGTCGACTGATCAAGTGTTCATTGAGTGGTGACGATCACGATCAGTCTTCGTCAGAAGATGTTGAATCTGATCAACAATAACACCAGTCGACTGGAGTCGGGCTCAATGGGTAGAATTACCCAAGCTCTATAAAGAGAAGCTTGGGGAGATTGGAGATGACTAGTGCTCTAATTCTAAACCTCCATACTAAGCTCCCCAAGCCTTCCTCTAACCTTTCTAAGTTTCTTTAATCACTTCTTCCTAATCTCATCTCAAATCTTGTAAGAAGAAGAGTGTGCTTGTAAAAAAGCTTTTCCACCTTGGTGTGATCATCAAAAGGAGAAATTCTAGTGAAGGCTTGAAGAAGTGATCCACCTTAAGGATCGCCGTGAAGTAAGAGTTTCATCTCCGAACCACGTTATATCTTTGAGTTAGCATTATAATTGTTCTTATTATTTTTTGTCTTTCAATTGTATTTTTGTTTTTTCTTCTGCTAACGATTCTTGTAAAAAATGTAAAAGGGATATTCACCCCCTTTTAGCCATCTAAAGGATCCCCTGCATATTACAACCCTGCTAGTTACAACTATAGTACCCTTAATAGGATCGCCAATGCTCTCCTCTTTAAATGACATGTTCGTAAGCTTAACACTCCCACTGTTTTAAATAAATTTAGCATGTCTCATATAGAAGAAGAATCTATTAAGGGGTGAATTAAAGTATTGTACTAAATGACCACTCATAATTCTTTAAGTCTAGTTTCCTTCTTTAGGCTCATAATGCCTAACAGTTGGACCACCCTATATGTATGGGATTTAGATCACTGCTTTTATTGAAAACCCCTTTGCACAGGTAACTACAATCATGAGTGCTTCATCCCATAAGGTGTTTATCAAAGAAGTGTAAACCATCTTCTTCACACCATAACCTATAGGATTTAGATTCTTTGCTCAGCCACACCATTCTGATAATGAATATCATGCATGGTGCATTAAACCACAATCTCTCACTCATAAAAGTAATTTGTTAATCAACTTTCCTTTGACATACTTGTTGGATCAATGCGGTTCGCTAGAGGGGGGGGTGAATAGCGAAAAGCCTTTTTCTTTCGAATTCGTGTCAAGACAAATATACGCAGCAGAAATGTAAATGAAACAAAAAGAGACAATTTTTTATTTGGTTCAGAGCCTTGGCTTACTCCAAGGCCCTAACGGTCCTAGACCGTGTATGGAGGGCAATTCACTAAAACACTCCTCCTCGTTGGAGGTAGGAGTTTGACGATTATAAAAAAAACTTTCAAAGCAAAATGATAGAGAGATAAACCCTCTCTTCTATTAAAGTAAAATGCAACGATAGAAAAACCTCGAGTAAAAGAGTTGCAATATTGAAAACAATAACAAGGATTATACCAACAACTAAAAAGAAAGACCTTAAGCTAGGGTTGTTGGCAGACTTTGTTGTCGAGAGAGTTGTCGAGAGTCGCAAGCTATAAAGCTTTTGAGCACTTAGAATTTTCTGAAAACCCTAGGTTAGGACCTCCTTTTATAGCCTTTGAACCCCTTTTCGAGAAGAACCCTAGCCAATCATATTTGAGCACCACTCCCCTTGAAATTTGGTGATAAACCTTGACTCCTCGAGGCATCTTGACCACCATGACCGATGGCCATCATCACGATCGATCAGGCAAGATTAGTCGAGTGCTAGCCGTAGTCACCCGACTGATGGACGACAGTCGAGTCCTTTAGGTTGGAAGTCGACTGATGCTGGCTGCAAGGCAATGTTAGCTTATAGAAAACATTATTTCGATGGTCGTTGACCGTCCGATCTCGACCTAGACCACCTATGAGATGTCTTGGGTCGGATCTACGCTTAAGTCTTTCCCCGTAACGAGGATACGACCTTACTTACACTCGCACACACGAGCTTACCTCGATACTTACGTGTTGCTTTGCTTCGCTTCCACTCAATTCCTTCGGCTCCCTCCGAAGTCACTTGAGTGTCGCCCGACCACCGCGGCTTCCTCCGGGTGTCGCTAGCCTTCAGCTCCAGCTATAGCAATTTTCTGCACACTCAATTCAGCTCATGAGATAACAACATGAGCTTAACTTTGTATCGTTTGCTATAATCAAAACTCAGGTTCGACTTAGGTGCCTACTGCACCAACAATCTCTCCCTTTTTGATTTATGGCAAACCCACATACAAAGTTAAGTGCATTAAGAAAAGATATGCATGAATGAGCAGGAGTGTTAAGGGCATGAATGAACAGGAGTATAAAAACTCTTTTTCAAGTGCTCCCCCTTGACCGAGGGTGAGTACTTGAGAAAGAGTTTTGACTCTCCCCCTTGACGTTTGCTACTAAAAAAGAATTAAGTAATCGAAATTACTTAATATTGGCCATAGTATTTAAAATAAATAAGTTCAAGTGTCGTATATCGAAAAAATTTGACCCCTTAAAAATTTGACCCTTAACTTTGACACCTTTTAACTTTGGCCTTTTCTCCCCTTTCAGATATCGAAAAGAGTAAGGGGTGTGTGGAAAACAAAATAAGTGTTAAATTTAAAGTCCAAGCATGTTCCCCATTTTTTATAAAAAGATATATCAAAATAAGCTCATCTATAAAATGTTCGACTCATATTTGACTTGATTGATATGAAAGATCAACCACCCGGTCGTAGCCTGCTAGTATGTATGATTATACTCTATGGTTCATGGCGATGCACTAGATCTACATCTGAACTGTGAGTAAGGTCCTAACATCTCACGCCATCTACGCATAAGTACACAAACACATTAGTCCTATGTGTTGTGAGATGTATCGCTCCTTAAATCTATAGTGCATGATATCTAAGGTATGTCCTATGCTAGTTCCATAAAAATGAAATTTTAAGAAATAGTAGTAAGAAAATATAATTTGCAAGTTCCTATTCTATTACGACATGCCCAATTTTCGCCTTAATAGACTAAATTCGCTTCGTGTAGGGGTTTAGTAAATAGGTCCGCCAAGTTAGACTTCGATTCGACGATTCGAGTTGTATTGTCTGCATACATGTTCTCGAATGAAATGGTGTTTTGACCTCTATATGTTTGGTCCTAGAGTGACATATCGGATTCTTAGTAAGATTAATTGAACTAATGTTGTCTACGTGAAGTTTAGTATTCAAAGTCTAACTTAAAGTCATGAGAGTGTGCTTCATCCAAAGAAGTTGAGTGACACACTCACCCATCGCGATGTATTCTGGTAGATAAAGCGCTGTTGCTTCCATCGCACTAACTTACTTAGACTCGAGCCGAGTAGTTGACAACAACCACTGTGCTCTTTCTATCGAGCTTACTACCGCAAGATAGTCCGAATCGAGTAGCCGATTAGTTCGAACTCAGAGATCTAGGGTAAATACCAACGTTAAGTGTACCCTTAAGATATCTAAGGATACGCTTAACTAGGTTAGGTGAGACTCCTTAGCACAGTGTTTGAAACCCGCGCATATACTTATCGCGAATAGGATGTCGGGTCGACTCGCAGTTAAGTATAGGAGACTTCCTATCGCGCTCCTATAGTACTTTAAGTAAATGGACTTACTTTTTGGGTCTTTTCCTATGTTAACATTAATCGCCATCGGGTGTTTATTATCTTAGCGCCTTGCATTCCAAATCTTTAATTAACTCCTTAGTGTATTTTTGTTGATATAGGTATATACCATCCTTAGTTTGTTTAATTTGTAGACCTAAAAGAAACTTAACTTGCCTACCAAGTTCATTTCAACTCACTTCCATGAGTGAAACGAACTCGCTTAGTAAGGCCGAGTTAGAGGTTCCAAAAATTATATCGCCTACGTAAATTCGAGCTATGAATATTTCTTTACCTAAGATTTTTGAAGAGAGTTGGGTCAACTAAGCCTTGGTTGAACCCTTTTGACTTAAGATGGATTGAAAGTCTCGTATCAAGCTCGAGGAGCTTGTTTAAGTCCATAGAGAGCTTTCTTAAGTTTTAGAACATGGTCGGGTTTATCTAGATTTTCGAATCCGGGGTTGGCTAACATAAACTTCTTCTTTAATGTATCCATTTAGGAATGCCGACTTAACATCCATTTGAAACGCTTAAATCCTCGATGTGCGGCATAAGCTAGCAACATTCGAATGGATTCGAGTCTAGCTCTTGGGGCATAGGTTTCGCTGTAATCTAAGCCTTCGACTTGACTAAACCCTTTGGTGACCAACCTAGCCTTGTTTCTAACTACTTCACCTTTATCATCGTTTATTTCAAACACCCACTTTGTTCCAATTATCATTTTGTCTTTAGGTGGTGGTACTAATTCTACACTTCATTCCTAGTAAATTGAGCTAGCTCTTCTTGCATTGCAATAATCCAATCGGGATCAAGAAGAGTTTGTTCAATTGATTTGGGTTCTCTATTTGAAATTAAGGAAATTTGACTAAGGTTCCTATAGGATGCTCTAGTTCGAACTCCTAGATTAGGATCTCCTATCACTTGATCGATAGGGTGGTTAGTTTGAATCCTATATTGGGTTGGGTTTGTGTCACCTAATGCTTGATCAATGGGGTGACTTGGTTGAACACTAGTTTGACTCGGATCACTTGTCACTTGGTCGACAAGAGAAGTTGGTTGATGTGGATTAGACTCGATCTCAGGGTCGGAGACGAGTTTGTATCGTGGGCTCAACACTTGGGGTCATTAAGGGTTTTGTAGGTTCGGGTACTTCATCGAACACTACATTAATAGTCTCTTCGACTTTAAGGGTATCGTGGTTATATACCCTAAAGGCCCTACTCGTAGTTGAGTATCCTAAGAAGATTCCGGTGGAGGTTTTGGATTCGAATTTCCCTAGGTGGTTTTTAGTGTTTAAGATATATACTTTACATCCAAATACCCTAAAGTACTTGATGTTGGGTACTTTATTGTGATAAATCTCGTACGAGGTCTTAAGGTGCCTCTTTACCATAAGGATCCTATTCTGGACATAGCAAGTGCTAACGCCGCCCAAAACCTATCGTAGGTCATGATTCGTTCAACATGGTCCTAGCGGCTTCTTGTAGAGTTCGGTTTTTCCGCTCCACTAGGCCATTTTGTTGAGGGGTCCTAGGGCAAGAGAATTCATGGTGGTATCCGTTTAGGTTACAGAAGTCGGTGAACCTTTGATTTTCGAATTCACCACCATGATCGCTTCTAAGTCTTTTAACCTTAAGGTTTTTTTGATTCTCGATTAATTTGAATAGATTGATTAATTGATCTAGGGTATCATTTTTATGTTTGATGAACCTAACCTGTAAACCTGAGAAGTAGCCAATTATGACTAAGCAATATTGACTTCTATTGAGTGACTTGGCTCCATGTGAATCGAATAGATCCATATGCAGGAGCTCAAGTACACTTGAGGTTCGTTCTGGTTAGTTAACTTGTGTTGTGTCCTAGGTTGTTTTCTTGTTGACAAGCATTACTGCATTTTATTAACCAAGTTGTTGAGGTTGGGTAAGCCTCGACTAAGCCACTCGACTCATCTTGTGGACGAGTCTTAGTGACCGAGTCGCTTTGCACAACCATGATTCCTCTTCCCGTGTCATAAGACATTTGGCCGAGGATTTGATTAAGTTAATTGTATAAATGTTATTTGTCCTAGTTCTTTGAGTATTGTTTTAGCTTTTATTTGTTTTAATTACACATTCATTTTCTAAAAATACGACCTTATAGTTATTGTCACATAATTGACTTATGCTAAACAGGTTATATTCAAAATTCTCTACAAGTAATACATTTTTAATAACAAAATTCGAGTTAAGCTCGATATCACCTGATCCGATGATTTTGAGCTTGCCGTTATTCCCAAAGGCTACCGATCCTTGTCGTTTGAATCGAAGCTTTGTGAATTTGAGTTGATCCCCGGTCATGTGTCGGGAGCAACCGTTGTCCAACATCCATTGATCCTACACACAAAGTGGTTGGATTGGATGTTAGATTTTTAAAAAAATTGGTTGTGAGTTGTTAAACCTAGGTCATCTCACCTGTGTCTATATGATCAAGCATGTTATACTTATGTGTTTTTTGTGTGATGACTTCCAATTAAGTTGATTAAGTGCATTTAGGTTCAAGTAATTTTATGTTAGATTTGGATTTGACCCTAGGCTTGTCAAGTTTATCTTTTCAAGATCATGGCTTCCAGGTCGTGGCGAGGCACAGGGGCCTTCTTTTATCGGATCATCGACCACTTCCTTAGACAAAGCCATTTTCAAGAAAATGATGACTTGACTCACCTAAGATTATTTCCTAGTCTAACTGGTTATTTTTGAAAAGAGGCTCCCCGAGGCTCAATCTTTTCGAAGAATTTTAGTTGGTTATGTTCGTGTTCTAAGTGAGTTCACAAGTTTTAAAGCACAAACTTTCTAAATTAAAGCATACAATTTCTAAGTTAAAGCACAAACTTTCTAAGTTAAAGCACAAACTTTCTAAGTTAAAACATGCAATTTCTAAGTTAAAGCACAAACTTTCTAAGTTAAAACATGCAATTTCTAAGTTAAAGCACAAACATATTTTGTACTGGCTCCCCCTAGACCGTTGAATCGGTTCGGTCTATCCACATAGTGGATTTGGTCCTTGGGAATCCAGTACGGGTTGGATCCTAGAGTTGAAATCAAAAGGTTCTTAGGGACCCATGCTTGGACATGTTTCCTATGTCGACTTACAATCGACATATACGACCTATTAGTCGTGTTTGAGTTAAACCCTAGTTCAGCCTTGTTGTACACGGCCCTTTGAGATCCAAGTAGGAGGTCAAGTCCTTTGGATCCCGAAATGAACCTTTCCAACGTGTTCCTAAGATCTTCGACTTGACTTTTCAAGAGTGAGTTCTCAACTTCGAGTTTTTCAACCCGAGTTGAGTCCTTCTCTTGAACTCGACTAGTCGAAGAGGTTAGGGAGACCTTGTGTTTGAGGAGTTTGACCTCCTCAACCAGGGTCTCGACCTTGGACTCGGATTTAACTAATTTCCTAGACAAAAAACCTAACCGTATTTTGTAAAGTATTAAATAAAGTTCGACTTACTTTAAGGGTATCTTTTGAACCGGATGCGTATCCGTGGCTTGACTTGAAGGTAGCTTCATAGTCCGAGTCATCCTCAGGTTCTGACTCAAGTTCAGGTTCGGTCTCCGTGTCTGACTCAATTGATTTCGCCATGAAGACGTGGTCTTCGTCTTCTTCGGATGACGCTTCTTCCCATGTCGCGTTGAGGGCCTTCTTGTGCTTAGGTTCTTTGTGGTTGAGCTTGGGGCACTCGGACTTGATATGTCCAAACCTGTTACACTCATAACACCTAATATTAGAACTTTTAGGTTTACCTTGGTTGGGTCGAGTTGTGGTTCGCTTTCGTCCCTTGGCTATCCTTCGAGCTAGGTTCATTAGCTCGGCAGTCAATTCCTGGTCAACTTCTTCTTCGGACTCGTCTTCCTCCTCGGTTGGTGGTGGCTTGCTTGCGATTTTCTTCTTCTTTGAACCTGCAAACAAGGCTATACCCCTCTCGGGTTCCGAGTTGGACTGCTCATGTAATTCAAAATCGAAAAAGAGTTCATCTAATCTAAGTTTAGAGAGGTCCTTGGAGACCTTGTAAGCATCGACCATGGATGCCCACAAGGTAGTCCTCGGAAAAGAGTTTAGAACATACCTTATAAGGTCACGGTTTTCGACCTTTTGCCCGATTGCGTGTAGGTTGTTGACTATGTCTTGGATACGGGCGTGGAGTTGCGTCGCGGACTCGTGTTCCTGCATTTTTAGATTATATAATTTATTGAACAAGAGGTCGCGCTTACATACCTTGGCTTCATCGATCCCTTCGTGTAGCTCCACTAGTTTTGTCCAAAGATCTTTTGCGCTTATGAAGGGGCCGACGCGATTTAGCTCCTCTTTGGATAGGCCGCATTGGAGGATTTGTGTTGCCTTGGCGTCGGCTTCGACTTGTCATTTTGTCGCAATGGTCCATTGATTGTAATCCAAGGATTCACCTTCTTCATTAGTAGGAAGGGTGAACCCGGTTTGGATCACAATCCACATCTCTATTTGGGTTTTTAGGAAGCATTCCATCCGACCCTTCCAATAACGGAAGTCATCTCCATTGTAAAACGGAGGTCGGACGGTGCTAAAACCCTTGAGATGGGCCATTAGAACAAAAGACACAAGGAGACGACGACGAAGAAACTAGCAACGACAAAAACACAAAAACAAGTGCCAAGACTCGCGTCTTGAATTTGTAGAGGAGAATACTTAACAAAGCGAAATAAATCCAAAAAAAACAAAAAAAAACAGAATTAACACAACCAAAAAAAATAAATCTGTAAAAAGGTCTAGATTGGTGGTTTCACCAAATCTTAGCAACCCCCGGCTCTGATACCAATTGTTGGATCGATGCGGTTCGCGAGAGGGGGTGAATAGCAAAAGCCTTTTTCTTTCAATTCGCTTTCAAGACAAATATACGCAGGAAATGTAAATGAAACAAAAGAGATAAGTTTATTTTTTATTGGTCTGTAGCCTCTTGCCATACTACTCCAAGGCCCTAACGGTCCTAGACCGTACACGGAGGGCAATTCACTAAAACACTCCTCGCTTGGAGGTAGGAGTTTGACGATTACAAAAAAACTTTCAAGAAAAATGATAGAGAGACAAACCTCTCTTCTATTAAAGTAAAATGCAACGATAGAAAAACCTCGAGTAAAAGAGTTGCAATATTGAAAACAATAACAAGGATTATACCAACAACTAAAAAGAAAGACTTCATTGTCGTAGAGTCATCGGAGAGTCGCAGCGTTGCGGAAGCTTTTGAGCACTTAGAATTTTCTGAAAACCCTAGGTTATGACCTCCTTTTATAGCCTTTGAGCCCCTTTTCGAGAGGAACCCTAGCCAATCATATTTGAGCACCACTCCCCTTGAAATTTGGTGATAAACCTTGACTCCTCAAGGCTAATCATTTGACCAAAAGTCGACTGATGACCATCACACTCATTGGCAAGATCGCCGAGTGCTAGTCGAGTCACCCGATCGATGGGCGCAATCGAGTCCTTGAGTTGGCGATCGTGATCGGGCCGCAAGGCAATGTTAGCTTATAGAAAACATTATTTCGACGATCGTTGACCGTCCGATCTCGACCTAGACCACCTATGAGATGTCTTGGGTCGGATCTACGCTTAAGTCTTTCCCCGTAACGAGGATACGACCTTACTTACACTCGCACACACGAGCTTACCTCGATACTTACGTGTTGCTTTTGCTTCCGGCCTTCCACTCAATTCCTTCGGCTCCCTCCGAAGTCACTTGAGTGTTGCCCGACCACCGTGGCTTCCTCCGGGTGTCGCTAGCCTTCAGCTCTAGCTATAGCAATTTTTTGCACACTCAATTCAGCTCGTGAGATAACAACATGAGCTTAACTTTGTATCGTTTGCTATAATCAAAACTCAGGTTCGACTTAGGTGCCTACTGCACCAACAATACTCTATGCAGACATTATGGTTTGCAATGTCAAGAAAATCAAGAATTCTTCTAGAAGTTATTTAAATAAGTATTTTAACCACAAAATGAATTTCTTGTTAGTCAAGCTTCGTACTTTCAATATGCATTTATTTATTGCTCATAGACATAAGTGTTTTTAAGACTTTTATAGTTTATCAATTAAGTAACTCTCGAATTTAGAAAATATTGAAAATTTTATTTCTAAATGAACAAAGAACAACTTTATTTGTTAAAACAAGAAATAAAAATAAATCTCCGTCTCAAAGATGGTAAATTATTTTTCCAAATTAAAATTGACATTTTTACTTAAACTAAACATAAAATAAAAGCACTTAATGCTACTACTCTAGCTTACTTCCCGCCTTCAGTAATGATGTGTCTTTCACCATAAAGCGACAGTCGACTGTTGAGGAGTCAATTCTGCATAGAGATACAAATGTGAGTAGGTGTACCGACATCTATCCACCAAGTCCGTAGCAAACGGCTACGGTAAAGACACGTTAAATCCGTTGACGGTTGAGGCTTGACCAATAAGCCTAGTAGAGGTGAATAGGCCCACCCGAATGGCCTATCTAGTCCGTAGCAAACGGCTACGGTAAAGACAAGGCAAATCCGTTGATGGTTGACCACTTACCAAAAGTGGCAGACATCTCGAGGAACGGCATATGAGACTAATGGAACGAGAGACATACAAGGATAGCGTGAGGAGGTACACATGGAATGAGGGATGCAGAGGGAATATGTGCATGGACAATTTTAGAGGAGCTGTATGAGTGTGGACATGCAATGGATATGTAAACATGGAAGGTTGGTAGGCATGAGAGCACATGTACACCCCCCTTGGAGACACCTCAGATCTGACACATCGTCAGACATGACATGAGTGTGCACTCCAGGATTTTGTATGATCGTGCCTTTTCTTGATGATATATATTTACACTTCATCAAAAAAAATGGAAGCTAAAATTGACTTACAAATTTAACAAATTACCTTTCTTATTATGCCAATTAAAATACTAAGGACATTCTTTCTTGACATGGTCATTCTTCTTGCATAAGTAACAAGTAGACATGCTTAACAGACTGGTTCGATTCAGAACCGAGCCGAAACCAATCAATTAAATTCAGAACCGAAACAGATTCTGGAATCGAACCGGAATCATTCCAGTTCCGGTTGGGTTCGGTTCCAATCGATTTTGAAATCGGTTTGGAATCGATTCTTGTTCGATTTGTATCCGGGTTCTAATTGCTAATTTAAAGGTGGAAACTCTTAGCATGCTAACATATCTACTAGATTATTTTGATGTAAAAAAAGAATAGAATCATCGGTGTGATAGATGAATTTGAAGCTCAAGTTCGAGGAAAATGGGTGGAATCGCTTTAATCGATCCTAACTATTTCAAACAGATCCAGAATCGATTCGAACCGTCCGATTAAATTGGTTTCAAAGTTAAAACTTTGGAACCAGAACGATTTTGAACCAATTCCAACGTCGATGGATCCAAAACCAGTTAGAACCGAACCGAAATTGGAACCGAGGAACCAATAAGCATGCATAGTAACAAGTAGTCACCATATCTTGTTCCTTTTGCTCATTTTGATCGGATATCCTTGTGTTTGCAGTTTGCTTTGCTTTCCTTGACATTATTCCTCTTCCTTTACTTGTTGGTACCTCGAGAACTTGATGCCAAATTAGCACTCTCCGATGTCTCCCGCTTTAATCTCTCTTCTTCTTGCACACATTGAGCTATAAGCTCATTCAGTGTCCACTGCTCCTTCTAAGTGTTGTAACTTATCTTGAAGGGTGTGAACTGTGCACGCAGAGACAACAAGACAAAATGCACCAACATACTTTCAAACATTTATATCTTCAGTGTTTTAAGTCTTGTGGCAATATTTGATATCTCTATAATGTACTCTTTGATGTTTCCCTTTCCTTTATATCTCATCGTAACAAGCTTTGATAAGAGTGTGCTTGTTTCGATCTTTTCACTTAACGTGAATCGATTTGCTAATTGACTTAGGAAAACCTTGGCATCCTCTTGCTCAGTTATAGAGCATCTAATAGCTTCTAGGATTGATAGCTTCATAATGCTTAGACTCATATGATTAGAGTGCTCCTACCGTTCAAACTGAGTCCTTTGCTCCATCGTGTTAGAACTAGCCAGAGGTGTAGGACAATCATATCTCAATGCATAGTCTAAGCCCACGCATCCCAAGACCACTATTATGTATTATTTCCACTAGTTAAATTTAGTCCCAGTGAGTGTAGGAATATTACCTATATGGGTGGTTACTGAGTTCACTGAATAAGAAAGAAAACATAAGAATATAATATCATATAATGCCAAGAACGTAAAGAGATAATGATAAATAATGTATATAATACAGATGCGTGAATATGTTTGGGCAAAATAAGTCACCAAATATAACATTACACTTAGTCTCTGGAATGCAGTGTAATTCATTAGTGGTACTCTCTAAATTATAGCTCATAATAATTTTCATTGGTCACATCACGTGTCTTCCTTTGGGCCGACACATGATATGCATGACTAAATTATCCCTTATATGAGCTATATCTGTCTGAGTCTATGGTTTACAAACCCTTGATCTACCATAAAAAATGTGTCACGCCCCGAGAGCATGCCGAGCCAAAAAAAAACGGACAACATCTCCCCTGTACGTGACAACATATCCTGTTTATACAAGCCTTTCAGCCACAACCACAATAACATACATAAATGTAAATATAACAAAACACAATGGAAACTAACACAACGACATAACAATCTACACACAATGCATACCGGTATGACTAACACCAAAACATAAAGAAAAGCATCGTCAAAACCCGAATCAACAAGTGCATACATCAACAATGTCTATCACAACATCCACCATATAAATTCGGATCGATATATGAAACATCCGAAAATAAAAGAAAACATAAATCCAAAGCCGGGACCCTCGGAAGTGAGATGAGAATTGCCAGCTAGCGTTGCTCGAAACCCATCACGAAGTCGCTATTCACTTAGGCGACAAGAAAACTCAGGGTCTGTGGTGGTGAGTACAAAACTCAACGGTAATAAGAATAGAAGTGCATGCATAATATATATATACATCACATGCAAGTCAACAATATGTTGTCTAAAGGTATAACATGTATACACCAGCATGATATAACAACAGTATACTAAATTGATCAATAATAACAACATAAGGTACTGACATACCTGAAGATCGACAACGATGTAACTCATACAACCTGAGTATAAATACCATAATACAACACCTACAACATTGTAGACTAAATACTGACTCTGTAATCAACAACATCGACATACTAACATTCTATGTCAAACACACTATGAACCGGGTCCATCCCGTATCGCCTCAAGGTTCTAGTCAATGGTATACAACAGTCTAACCAACTCAACTCTGGTAATCCACACACGACCATATAAAAATATGCAAGTGGAATGCAAGATGATGTATAATCAAATGCAATATCCAACGATCATATATATAGACTCTAGCTATATATATTCTCATCACACTCAACTATATATATATATATGTATATGCAAACGCTATCTACCACGGCAATGCATATGCATGGTCATGTCTGCGCACCCCTACTCGCTACCACGACCCTAGTATGACCTAGGTAGCACGACACGATAACTGTCCCAACTCAACACCAACTACTGCTCTCGAGTGGCCGAGTGGGCAGTATAAAGTAGCATATAAGTATAAAGAGCTAGCTACACAACGGGGGCCCCTGCTGCTGACCAATCCGACTGTCACTACCTATGAGTAGTCGAGTGCTACGCACCTAGGACAACTGCACGCAACTCCAACAACCACTGTCTATAATGGGGCGAGTGCGGCACAACAAATGCTCTGCCCTCACACTAGTTACTCCTCCACGAGTAACCTGGGAGGCAGGATGACTGACGATCCTCTCAACCACAAGAGAAACCAAGTCGCCAACATGCATATAAATGACATGAATGCACGACGACAATACACATACATATGTCCACAACGTACTCTCTATTCTATAGAGAGGTATATACAACTGACAACAACCAAGCTAAGACCTCCGGTCAATGAGTAACGTATCGACAAATCACACGTCCATACATGACTATATGATCCATAGTAGATATATACACAATATCAGAATATGATATAAAAGCTCAACTTTACTTCTAGAACATCACCCACCCCCAGATAATTTATCTAAATTGCACAATTCAGTTTTACAACCGAATTTAGCTACATACACATAGGTAAACCACTATAGGTCCACTTATCATAACATCTATAATTCATAATAAAGATGAATGAATAGATAACAACAATAATAGAGTATTTAAGTGCAAAGGCAAGTATTAAGCATCAGAAAAACTAGAGTGGAGTCAAAGTCAAAGTGACAACAATATGAAGTCATATACTTAAGGGTTTAGCTACTACCTGATCAGGGTAGGAAATATTATCCACCTGCTATAAAGCTTGAAATAATGAAATCTTCACGGCCACGGACCTGTCTCGTATCCACGTCCTGCAAATATCATCAACTACAATTAATTTCAAGTACATGACAAATATACAAATCCACTATTATATCGTTTCTATATTGGCATCCCTTTAACGAATACGAATTAGAAACCCCCAATCATCAAGCTTAACCCTTCTACAACGTCCAACTAGGTTTAAATCATTAAACCTCTTAAGTAAACTCCACCCAAATCACTTAAACGTAGTAACTCACATCCACAACCAAGATCAAGCTACTCCAGCCCATTCCCAACCCCCATATAGAACACATACAACTCTGCACAACCTTCACAGCCATTTATAGCTCCTTCGTGGCCAAGAATAACCTTATTCATAGCCAAAAACATAGCCCTCCACAACAGCCGGCAATTTCCCTCTCACAGCCGCGTACAATTTGATAAAACCATAGATCAACACAAACCTTACCTCAAGCTCGATCCCACCCTTCGATCCACACTGCCTTGACCTCCTTGAACACACAAAGTAGCATCTACCATCACACGACAACCACCCACAGTTCAAAACTCAACAGGACACCCCATTGCACAACCCCTTTGAGACCCAAAATAGACACCAATTACCACCTTGGACAAAGAAAGAAAGGAGCAACCAAGAGGTATACGAGGTCGACTCCACGACACTTCCCCCAAATGCTCGCCGGAAAAATCCAATGCCAACAATGCCCATATCGACCAATCAAGCTTAGAATGAGAATTAACCACAGCTAGGTATAGATCTCGTCCAAGATTGAGGAAAAGAGCAGATCTTACCTTGCTCCGGCAGAGATCGCAAGGTTGATTACCACCGGAATGCCGCCCAAATCCAAGCTTCCAACCACTGTATGCTCCGGAAGAGATCTCAGCCCCTAGATCAACACGTAGTGTTGACTTCGTTGACCCAAACTCCCAGTCATGTGCACGCTCTCTTGCTACTCGCTGCTCGTTCGGCACCGCGAGAAACTCGCTCACCGCCACGAGAAGGAAGAAGAAGAATGTCACACGCAGAGAAGGGGATGGCCGTGGTCATTCGAGAAAAAGGAGAGAGCGACAAGAGGCAGAGAGATCGCATAGAAGAAGGAGGAGTCAAGGAAGAGATCGTGGTTGGGAAACGCTCAGAGTTAAATCGCGTTGAGAAATCGCAAACACACGAAAAAAATGTGTCTTGGCATTAATGGGAGAAACGGAGCAATTTTTTTTTTTAATATCGGGTTGGGTTTAGCAAACGGATCGGGTTTCAGACCCTATAAGCCTACCAAATTTCAATTAACCCTAACCATTAAACTCTTAGGCTACGTTAGGTTTAATTATATCCCTAACCATCCCTCAAAAATTTTTAATTAACCCACTAATAAAATTACCCTTTAGCCATCTATTTGAGATATTTTATATTCTCCCCCACTTAATAAAATTTGGTCCATAAATTTCGTACTTAAATGCGAAAATTAATTCAAGTAAATTTCTGAAATAACCATATACCTCAAGTAAACATATGAGGGTATCGAGCTCGGATAGTATCTTCCTTATGTAGCCTCCTCATCGATGATCGCCATCCAACCTTACGAGTCGATGGTTTTGTCTATCGCTCCGCTTGCGACCAAGAATTCGCACTGGAATCTTCTCATAGGTCGCATTAGGTCGAAGTGGAATCGGTACCTCCTTTAAAATATGATCAGAATGCGACATGTATTTCCTCATCATAGAAACATGAAATACGTTGTGAACACCCACAAGTGTCAGAGGTAAAGCTAACCGGTAAGCTACACCCCCAATCCGCTCTAATATCTCAAATGAACCAATGTAGTGTGGAGCTAATTTTCATTTCAACCCAAATCTTTTGACTCCTTTGGTGGGTGAAACTCGTAGAAATACATAATCCTCGACTGAGAATTCTAAAGGCCTTCGCCTCCGATCTGCATAACTCTTCTCACGATCCTGTGTCTCTGGATAACCGCTTTGTCGACGATTACTTGCACCAACACTGCATCATGCTAAATACTCTGTGGCCCCAATAGTCGTTGTTCCCCAACTTCCTCCCACAACACAGGAGATCTACAGGGTTTTCCATATAATACCTCGAAAGGGGTCATCTAAATAGATGAGTGGTAGCTATTGTTATAGGAAAATTCCACTAAAGGAATGTGATCCTCACACGATCTCAATAAATTCTCCAATGTCTAAATGGTACGCTCAGACTATCCATCTGTCTGTGGATGAAACGTTGTACATTGCCTAAGCTTTGTGCCCATGGCTTGCTGCAGACTCTGCCAAAATCGCAAGGTAAACCGCGGATCTCTATCGGATATGATACTCAAAGACACTCCATGCAGTCTGATAATCTCTCGGCAGTACAATTCTGTCAGACGATCCAACAGGTCCGTCTCACGAATAGGCAGAAAGTGAGCTGATTTGGTTAGTCGATCCACGATCACCCAAATCGCATCATGTCCTTTACGGGTTCTAGGCAATTCCGTAACGAAATCCATAGTGATATGCTCCCACTTTCATTCCGGAATCGGAATTTCCTGAAGCAACCCAGTGGGTTTCTGATGTTCAGCCTTTACCTGTTTGCATATTAAACATCGAGCAACAAAGTCTGCAATATCTCTCTTCATATTGTTCCACTAGTATAAACGCTTCAAATCTCGGTACATTCGAGTACCACTAGGATGCATAGTAAATCTCAAATGATATGCTTCCTGTAGCAATTCTTTCTTAAACAATACAACTCAAACCCACTATCCTTATCGAGAGCGGAGAATTATCTTTTCACAAGAGAAGTCCATCTACCATCCAAAATCCACTCCACCACTCACTCGTAAGTGCATGAGACTATAGTGTTCCAAAGAACTCTATAGTAGCCACCTAGTAGCTAGTCAAAACTCCATGAGCACTTCTGCTCCATACAACTACTACACAAGATCATATATACTAAAACCATGTCACGTGCATAACAACTTATCTCGTAGTTTCTTAACTGATGTAAGCATAAGATATGTCTCATGCAATCAGATCGATTCGCTCCAATCCTACAATGATGCATCCGTACATGCATCTTCCATCCACACCGGAAGGATTAACTAACACTGGTGCAAATGTCAATCATCATCTAGGCCCTGAAACCTAGTTTCACAAACTTCTGACCAAGTGATTTCCATCACCTCCTTGGTCAAACAAGTCTGTGGTATAGTAATGCTAAAAATATTCTATCCATATCTACAGTAATAACCAAATCATACAAGAAAACCACCAACTAAGGTTGCCAAGTGCGCAACTCCAACTACCACCATCAACAGTAGCCAAGTTACGTAACTCCAACAACCACAAACTGATCCAATCATGTCTAGAATACACGATTTCTTAAATCCATGGACGACTAAATCGTTAAATAGTCTAACAACATAATCAAATGCTCATAAAATTCATACCAAATATGAAATTGTCGTCTCTACACACCTGCATCCTTTTTACTCTAAACTGATGATATATCAATCATCACAATGAAAATGATAATTGTATGACACCATGTCATTACAATATCAACACTCCAGTCATAAACCAACCCTAGAGTAGACACAGGTGTCCTTAGCTGATCTAAACAGATCATCTATCCACAATGAAAGATATTCATTTTCAACAACTATCACATTCCATCATCAATAATCGATGCATAATCTCAAAGGTCCATCTCTCTTTTAACAAAGAGTTCCAGATCTTCTCTAGAAGAAATACTAGGACAGATAAATATCCCATCCATCACCTCCTATAATCGCAACTTACGTTCTTTCAATTTTCATAGTGTTTAGCAACACTGTTGATATGGGGTCTTCAATATCGAAACTATTCTCAAAATCACTTCGACCGCATACTCCACTTGCCTATACAGTGGTAAGTTGGAAGTGCATCAGAAACTACATCCGAATACTCTCGGATTATACACACATCTGAGAGACATATTATACCATCATTTCAACAATTTAACTATCCGTAAGGATATGTCTACAGTAAAAATATATCTATTAAAGTCCAAGGGCATCCCTTGACTTTTAAATTGTTGGTCACCATCTCGTATGATGGTAAAGATACCACCGATCCACATAATCTGAATATAGAAATCCTTCTCATACTATCTCAGAATGTTCTAGACATAGATACCTGTAAACTACCTATCTTTCAATATGTAAACCGAGAGGGTAAACTAAAGTAATACCCCGAACGATCAATCCTTCGACCCCCTATAACTCCTCTCATGTAGTCATGTATACTCCTCCAACTTCTGCTCCTGGCGACTGAGCTCATGTAGGTGCAAAAGACTACCATGGATAAACTAACGTCAACTGCCAACACGAGGACGCAACTCGAAACGGTTGCAATGGATGTGGTAACCACGGTTGTACTGGTAAAGAGTACACTACCGACTGTAAAGTACTGAATAATTGTCAACATCGTAGCACACTCCATACTCTACAAATGGTATAGCTGCAACTAGAGAATACAAAATAGATACGACTATCGTCGTATACTCCCTCCTCTGTACAAAGTATAACCACGTCTGGGGAGGTAATAGTTGTTGTTGTCTGCATGAGTCTTCTAAGATGTCTTCTGTTGATACTGATGAGTAAATCACTTCCCCTGGAGGGAAGTATCAAGGAACTCCAACCACGTCTGAGGTAGTAAATCGCTGTTGGTGTGATAACCCAATCTTTTGTGATGATCTCTACTGTCGAGATTGTGCATCATCCTTCCGGAACCACATCGATAGTCTTCAACTGAGTCTTTGAAATACACCTCCTCAAATGTACTGGTTGCTTACAACAACAACAGATGATATGATCCAACAGATAATCCGACTTTGTGTGACTTTGTGATCTGCACTGCACACACATAATCCCTTCGGAGTCTTTATTCTAATTTCGTTGATAACATGAGAAAGTTCTGACGATCTACAGTTGGTCTTTTATGATCAGAAAAACTCCCCAATAGTAGCTCGTGGCCTATGACTCTGATCTTGCTCCTTTTGTCCAACATTCGGAGGCTTCTCAATCCAACATCTGACTTGCAATGTCTACTTATCGATCTTCAACTCTTACAACACTTGTATGGAGTCATTTCTAAACTCATGACTCGATCCAATGCCTTCCGGCAAGATCTGATAGGAGATACAAAAATCCTAATTCAAATGTAAGCCAATAAACCGTGGGTGGCTTAAAACATCTATTCACATTCTTGAGCTATTAGGTGGTCGTAACCTCGGCAAGTCTAACGACTCTGCACGGTACTCCCATTACCGAACGATCACCCTACTTGAAGCTCAAGAATTCCCTACAATGAGTCAAAGAAAGTGACGTGGGGAAATACTCTCTCTCAACATCACTAAACCATGATCAAGTGATATATTATTCTCCGAGGGTTATTTTCTGCATCTTCCACCAAGTACCGGCCTGATCCCGATAATGGTATGCAACTAACTCTACTTTTTTTGTATAATACAAGTTAAGTACTCAAAAGTACCTTTAAAGTTATACAACTCAACACGACAACCGTGGATCAAACTCCCTATAA